>JACVBY030000601.1:987766-1252766 GCA_017589505.3 Metroxylon sagu
TAACAAAACTTTTGTATGATATTTGCTTCACCAAAGTGAAAATTCCTTTGATTGTGATGGTGTTATTTCATGAAGAGTTTCTGGATATTGAGAAAAATCTTGGTTGGTGCAATTGTGCTGTTATATCCTTGTTCTTGTTTATCAATTTATGTGCATCATGTACAGCTCACATCCAATAGAGGAGTTACCCTTTCCATGGAGGCTGAGAAAATTGCATCTACATCGTCCACAATCTAACTGATAAGTTCAGCGCCTCATTGATAGTTGTGCCTATTCTGCAAAGCAAAATTGTTGATCTTTAATTGGGTTCATTCACACATATGGAGGAGTCAAAGATGATGTTCTGGAGGTTTATGGGTATGAAACTTATGGACGATATTGTTTAAATTTTAAATTAGGTCTGAAGGAGTAACATAAGAGAGTATGAAGCAAGAATTGATTATCAAGATGGATTAGATATACAAGTTGCAGGTCTTAGACAAAGCTGGATGGGAGGCCCTGATACATTTTTTTTTTTTTTTTGTTGGATTTTGAAGAGGCCCTGGTAAGGGGAACATAGTTTTCCACACCTCTTAATGGGGAAAACTAGTGCTGATTCTCATCTTTTATTTTGGCTTCTATAATTTATTCAGAAACCCACTTTGATGTGTTTATGGTTGCCGTTTGATGTAGTAGAAGGCGAGTTTGATAGCTCTGCTCTAAGTTATTCATATTATATTTACTATTTTAAGTTAATATTCTGAGGACTATTGATAAAACTCTGTTAACTTGTTAGTAAGTTAGTTGATAAGCAATCATTATTTCTTAAATGTGATATTCTGGTAGATTGAATCTCAGGAGGAGCATGGTGAAGGATCCCTCGCCTAAGCAGACAATTTTTTCATTAAGCTCTCTTCCATCATATTTTTCCCCCTGTTTAATTTTCCATCTTTTGTCATAGCTAGCTTGCTGTCAATGGAAATATATATGTCAGAATCTTGGGTATTAAATATGTGGGTTTTTTTGTTAGAATACTTGATTTTATAGTATACATGCAGTGCGCTGCCATTCTTACTACATGGCTCGATATTAGCATCTGGGATATGCATAAAATAACTTGGAGACTTAACTGCATGAGAAGTATCTGCTGAATCTGTTTATTATAGCAGGGTGCCATTTTTTTTGGTCTCTAGAACTTTTTCTGCTTGGTGAATTTCATGCCTTCCCGGATATTGTACTGGAGTTTCATTGGCATTTCCAGGTTAAATGTCTTAGGCAAGCTTGTTGCTGCATCTTTTGGAAAGATGAATGATGAAATCAATGGATGAGTGCTGATTTTTTATAATATTTTTTGAGTTTATTGTTCTTGGGAATCATTGTAGGATTAGCAATGTGCTGGTGACCCCAGCATGGTGCAGGAGTTATAGGCATCCCATTATCAGTCTTTTCGTGGCTTTTCCTGGCTTGGCACTGGTATGGTCTTGAACCTCCTCTCCAGAATTAATGCTGATTGGTCTCTTGTAGGAGATGACTAGTGTTGAAATACTGCAGAGATTGCTTTAAGTTTTCTTCTGACGAAACAAGAATTGAGGTTTATTATTCTATTTGCGTTCAATTTTATAGTCTGCAGTTTGAGTATCCTGTGCGTTAATATCATGGTCTGCAAAGAGAAACTGTTGTGGCATGCTCAGCTATGCTGAAGTTTTTGGTATTCAGAGCCTTGCAGTTCTACTTATCTGAACTTTATAATTGTTCTATCCAGGGCATTTCCCCTCATCATGAGAATCCCTTCACTGCAATTATCAAACTAATGTTCTCTAATTATGATGCTGTGATCATCAATATCAAACTGTTCTAAAGCTGATTATTTTGTATAGTTTTTGTTTTTTAAGTTGTACAATCTACTTTGACTCAGTACTAAAAGGCTATTATTTCATATATTGGTGGAAGCAGCAAATTTGTGATCTAAACTTTTCTTACAAAATTTTGCTTGAGGCCTTTAGGTAATTGAATTTGGCAGGAGCAAAGGTGTATAATTCCAATTTGATACATTGTGCAAATTTGTTATTTGGTTAGTTATAACCATTCTATGATGTCATTGTTTAATTTTTCCCCTCTCTACCCCTTGCTGTTGTCCAGTTTGTGTCCTGAGTGCTCCTTAAAATTCCATTCTTATAAGCTTCCATGCCTGTAATGCTATTTATATCTGGGCATACAGACAGCTAACAACTTTCTTTTGTTGTCCGTTTGTTTTTTGTTGTCTTAAATCCTTCTATGTTGGAGGTATTTGCATTTTGTGCATCATTTATACTTTCATCTGTGATATATGCTAGAGCTTTCCTGGGGATTGCTCCTGTCATGCTTTGAATCCATTACATTCATCCTGTATAATTTTGCTTTGCCAGCACAATAATACTCCTTTGTATATATTGATGCTTGTTAAAATTCTTCTGATTAAGGTCTTTTTGCACCACTCAAGCAGTGAGCATCATAGGCATCAAAAGAAAATATTGGAGCAGCTTTTTTGCTGGCCTGTACTGCTTCCACTCTAAAAGCATTTCAATTCCATAGTATTGTTGTCTTTTGCCAATAAGAATGGGGAGTGGATTCTGTTATGCAACTGCAGCATATTGGCTATGCCATATATTTGAGGAAGCCGATGGCTGGAACTTTGATATTTTTCCTGACATCCATTAGGTTGCCTGTATTTTTAGTTGACTGATTCTTTTCCTTAGATGACATTGCTTGTTTGCCTTCTCAGGTAGCATAGGATCTTCTTGATTCAATTGATTGTATCCTTGTACTCTTTCATCATAAGTGCTTATTGTATGCTTTATGCCTTTGCTAAGTTGCATATGCTGCTGTTAGAATCTTAAATGAAATTCTTGAATTAACTTAAACCGAACTTTTGACTATTGTCAGTTGGTAGATATATTTGTAAGCTTTATGCTTTGATGTAATCACGTTTTGCTGGTATTTTACATAAGATCCTTCTGACCTGCCTTTAGCAGGACTGTATAGGCAGGATATTTCTGGCATCTATTGTTTCATGAGGGTGGGGAATATTTATCGGGGCAACAATTTCCACCTTCTATATTAGTTGACATAGCCTCTCGTGTTATTTTTACCTTTTCTGGTTGGCCTATTTTAAGAATGTTTTAAGGAAAAAAACTGGCATTTACAATATCACTTGGTAACTGTGGGTTACAGGGACATGTTTTGCCTTGTTCTTTATTTATCTGAACTGCCATCATGGTTCCTCTTATCTCTATAATGTACTTTCCTGAAATTTTTTCTTGGCCCCTTCTTATATTTGTAAGGGGAAACATATCATTTAGTCAAATCATAGCGCTCAGCTTATCTTTTAATAGTCTGGTGATATTTTCTGTGCACACTTAATTGTCAGTTACTGGTATAATTATGGCCCTTTCTTATGACCGTGGAAAATGCAACACTAATATTGAATTTAATATCAACTAGCCATGTTAATTTGTAGAACTCTTGTTGCATGTGGCAATATATGGATTTTTGTTTGTGAACATGTCTAGCTTTACAAATTTTCTATTATTCAAATTTGTTTTGGAATGGGGAGAGGATGGACATCAACTGATCTAGCTTGATGAGTTTCCTCCAGTGTGGGTACGTTGGTGTTATTTTTTTTTTTAAATCATGCACTGGTGTTTTTTTTTTTTTTCAAAATCATGCATATGTGTGATACCTGGGCCCTGCATTAGAATTTGAAAGTAAATTGCTGAATTCCCTCTCACCTGGCCACACTTTTTTACCTTTATTCAAGTATATTCTATGTTTCTCTGATTTGCTTGCATTGAAATATATTTTGCAAGTTTAAGAAAGATATTTTCATGCAGAATCGTGTCAGGAATCCACAGATGGCTGGAGGATATTCCCAGCAAGGATACCGTCCACCCCGAGCTTCCTACGAGGTGGGGTCCACCTGGACCGCCCCCAATGCAGCAACCTGGTTATGGCTACATGCAACCAGGTGCATATCCTGGGCAGCCCCCTCAATATAACATGTCTCAACACTCCCTATGGGGGCTACCCTCCACCTGCATCTGGTGGATTCTCTTCTGGTTGGGATCAGTGTCGAGTACTCCAACTCAGCAAACCACTCCTGGAACTGGATATGATTACTACAACCAACAGCAACAGCCACCACAGCAGCAACCTCTTGGGGGATCTTCTGCTCCATCAGATAATGCCACTTACAATTATGGCCAGCCACTGAATTTACAGCTCACAAGGGTCATATGGTAACAGCTTACTCCCAGGCCACTGTTGGCCAGCAGCAAGGCTATGGGCAAGACAACTATTCTGGTAGCTATCACGGTTCTGCATCCCAGACTGGATACTCTCAGCCGCAGTCTAATCCCCCAACTGGCTATGACCCTCAGCAAGGTTATGGATCCACACCAACATATGCAGTGCCTACTAACCCAGGTCAGGATGGATCTGCCTCTGCTTATGGAGCTCAGGGTGACCTCCACAAGTGCCTTCTGTCTCAACAGGCTCCACCAGTTCAGCCTACTGGGCCCCAACAAGGTGTACACTAGCCAACCTCTAAGCACATCTCAACCTTATCCTTCTCAGGGAACTGCACAGCCTGGATATGGCGTGCCCCCAACTTCACAACCAGGGTATGGGGTCCAACCCCTTGCTCAGACTGGTTATGGGCAGACATTTCCCAACCCTGGTTATGGGCAGTCTCCTCAAGCCCAGAAGCAACCTGCTCCAGCCGGTTTATGGTCAAGGCCCAGCAGCCGCAGACCACTCCAAACTGGTTATATTCAGCCTGCTCCAGTTCAAGCAGGATACTCTCATGGACAGCCACCACCAGCACAATCAGCTTACGGGTCTGTAGGTCCTCATTGAGTTATGGACAGCAGGCAGGTATATGGCAGTGTGCCACCACAGAGCCAACCAAGTTATGTCCAGCAGCAGCAGCAATACACTGACTCTTATGGTACAGGAATGTCTAAATTTCAGGTTTTCACAACAACCTGGTGCCATGCATGGTTCCTATGATGCTCCTGCTGTGACACAGGCTGTTCCGAGTGGGGTAGCAAAAGCCTCTCCTCAGAGTTGATGGTTGATGTCATCTAGCTTGATCTTTTTATTTGTAGTGTTTTCATCTTAATACTTTCTGCTGTTTCTGAGTAGACTTGAATTTCTGCGGACTTCATAGTTCTATGTTATTGTGAGATTGCGCAGATACCATCTTGTTGAGAAGTTCATTTTCTTTTTCCCTCAAATGACAATTGCAAGAAGTGTTGTTAAGATGATCAAGACCTTTGTAGGCTTATTCTGATTGGTTTTACTTGTTTCTGTATTAGGAAGTAGGACGTGTGGAAATGCATATTATGTGCCACTTTAAAAGTGCATGCAGGGTAGCATTAAAGCTTATCAATCATACGTCATGGATGTTTGCAGTTGGAATTGGAGTTAGGGTTCATTTGTGTGAATCGAATTGTTTCAATCAAGACCTCTGCTGCAGCCACTGATGGCTGGCCCAAAATTGCCTCCAAAGGTGTCAACACTGTTGCGGGATTTTAAGGCTGGAAATTTTAGCTTCAAACAGTAGCTTCTGTATGATGCTGTGACTTTTCAGACTATATAAATGTTTGGTAAAAATTATTTCGTGTGCTCTCACGGTGCGGCTTGTGTTCAGGTGAATCCAAACTGGTTTTTATGGATGGTCTTTTGAGATTTCCAGCAGTTGGCTTTTTCTTACACTGTATTGCAGCCCCTGACGTTAAGGGGGTGTTAACAAAATTTCTGCTGCGTCAAAAGAATTGATGAGCAGCTGGTCCTACAGCAGCCGATACTGCAAGGTTCTAGTCACATCTATTTCCTTACGGCGAGAGGTATTGATCTGAATGACAGAGACTTCCCCTCTGAGTTAGTCTCATTCTGAAACCATGTCATTAGAAACTTCATGATATTTTGCATTTATGCCTCATATTTCTAATGCACCGTCTTAAAGAGAACGCCGCCTTGTTATTTGGCAATTTTATCCCCCCCCCCTTTAATGGTTTCTTGAAGCGTGTTCTTTGAATTTTTTTGCTATTGCGTTAGAAAGTGCATGTGTGTACATGGAGGTTTTGAAACTATGAATATATTATATTTTTCTGAATTAAGTATAATTTTTAATGGAGAAACTTATAATCAAGCTAAGATTAGGATAAGAATGATGGAAGTGAATGTAACTTCAAAATAACATGGATGCAAAATTCAAATATTTTTAGGAGGAGCTAAATAATTCTATCTTTTTGAGGGCAAATGAGGGTTTCTATACTAGAATAATTCAAAGATTTTTTTTTTAAAAAAAAAGAAATTACACTAAAATGGTTGGTTGACTTTATGGTAGGTTTGCTTTGACGATCTTATGGGAAGGCTCCGCTTGGATGGAAATATGTCCTGGGCGCCGAAACATGGCCTGGTAGGTTGTTAATTCTATGGTATTCAGCATCACATATGATGCGTAACGTGAAAGTGTTTTGACTGTGAAGAAAGAAGCAAACAAATAAATCTTGGATGTAACACACGCACGCACGCTTACTCTCTCTCTTTTTGTTTTGTTTGAGGAATAGTGAATCTTGGATGTAACTCGTTTCACCAACAAAATGACCTTGTCTCCATAGCCAGAGGAATCTTTTGCATGCCGAAATTTACGAAATAGAAAGATAGAAATTGTGATATAGTGGCCTCTGGTGCCTTGATTGGATACATTGCTCAAAGAAATCTCTGGCTGTTCAGCTTATCCGTGAATTATCCCGCTAACTCTTGCCTTGACGCAATGAACTTCGATGCAGAAGCGCTCCTAAACACATTTTGAGAGTCATAGCATGTACTTGAGCTAGATAAGCCATGGTAACCTACTGTCTTATCAACCAATGTAGGATGGCCTTTTAGCATAATCTGTGGTCAAGCAACAGAGGAAAAGAAAAATGTATATAAAAATCAAAGTTGTGGCCAAGGCAAAAAGTATTGTTATGTAATTTTTTTGAGTAGAGCGAAAAAAGAGAGTATATGCAATTGATTTGATTAGTTTAGGGTTAAGTTTTTATTGTTATTATTCTCCATTGTGCATTAGACAATGAAGATAAGAACAGCACTTTTAAGTGAGCTACACTGTTAATTTGACAAACATTTCATCTAATAAATAAAGTTGCAGCGTTTGCCTAGCTCCTCCTCCCAAATCCCAATCGAAATTCTCATATCTGAATCAAACAAGCCGATGAAATTCTCACATCTTGGTCATCATACTGTAGTCCCATTCTAACAGGCTGAGGTCTATATACTTGATGGTCTTGGTTTTGGGACCCATAACCATCTAATATGGGGCTGAAATAAGGGTGGAAACCAGGCGCGATAACAATATTAAGGGTAACAAGATTTCAGTATGATATAAATAAATATTTGCCCCAATAAGACATCCCTTTGGAGCATTTGATAGGAGAGCAGTTCATTTAAGATCAATAATGATGATTTAGGGATCACAGTTTGATTTACTTCAATGATTAGGAGATGGCAACAGATCAAAATAGTTTTTCTTTAACCCATATTTAATTTTAAAAACTCAAAAATTGGAGCTAGTTTTAAAAACCGATTGTTTTAAGAAAAAGGTTATAGATCCAAATTCATAAATGAACCAATTTATTGAAACAGTAACTAAATCATATCCGAATTGGTTGCGCATAAAAGCAAATAGGTAAAAACCGATTATGCTAATTGAACCCAACCCAAAATTAAAAATAAATTTATTTTTTATCATAAAAATAAAAAAATAAATTATATCCCTATATCAATTTCAAACACAAATAAAATTAAAATAAATTAAATAAAATGCACCTACAATTTTCTTTTTTAAAAAAAACTAAGATATAACATAAACTATAACCATTAAAAATATAATAATTTCTATAACTTTTAGAAAACTAGATATTTGATTGTGTAAACCTCAATCCTACCTGATTCAAAAAGGATTTTAAAATATCAAACTTAGAAACCGAATTGAATCCAAATTTTTTACTATCCAAACCTATGTTTTTCTTGTTCTGTTCAGTTCAATTCAAATACCTACAAAAAAATCCTATATATTGCCATTTCTATCAATAATCCTATTATATGATGATTTTAAATCATCCCTATCTCTAAAATTACTAGCCAATCTAGTAATCTCAAACCCATCCATGAAGTCAATATCCAAGACCACTCTTCAATTAAAAATTAGGAAATAGAAATGCTCCTTGTTTATATAAAAAGAAGTGCTTGATATTATTTTCATATTAATATAATATAATTTAATATTATATAATTAATAATATAACGTAATATTATTAGATTATAATAAATATAATATGATATGATATGATATTATAATATAATAATAATATGATTATTATATTATAATATTATAATGTAAATGTAAATATTATAATAATAAAATAACATTAAATAATGATATATTATTATGGTATTTATAAAATATATTAGCATAGTTATTTTTTAAAGTAAAGGAAGATTAGTCCAGTAAAAAATAATTTTGATATTTTATACTTAGCGATTCAAGATTTTAATGATATATCAAATGCAATGATTTTAAATTATTAAAATCTTTCATTATTGATATATAACATACTATTTTAGATCATCAAGAAAATAAATCATCTTGATCAACAAATTACTCACACCATTTGGGTTATCAACACCTCAAAGTCTATATATGAAATGAGAGATGACACATGATTCAAATCTCAAAGGCCCTCCGCCTGGCCCGGGACCGAAAACTACAGCTACCTTTTTGCACCCTTTTTTTCATCCCACCGCACCAAGCTATGCCCTAATGATTTAGGCAAATTACAAAGCTACCGACACCAGGCTGACGATAAAAGCCGAAGAGCCCCAGTTTTCTCTCTCGCTTTCGCTCTCCTTCCAAGCTCGACTCCTCTGCGACTCGCCCCCTTCTCTGTTGTCCATCTCTTGGGCGACCGTAAAAGAGGTAATTCGTCATTCTCTCAGAGCGATCGACATGCTTCAATACGCTTTCCGAATCCTTCCTCGGGCGGGTTTTCTCTGATCATCTCCTGTAGTCTAGGGTTTCTCTGGCACTTGCCGATCCGTTCTTTCCCTTTATAATAATGAGGAAAGGTTGATTTCTCCTATGTATTAGGGTTCTTCTCGTGATTGCTGGATTTTAAATCAGGTTCTCGATTAGGTTAGATTTCGAGAGCCCCAGATTCTGGCCTTGGCTTGGCATCTTGAGCGGTGTAGATCTGCGAATAATTTGATGGGGGGTTTTGATTTATTTTTGAGGGAACGTTAGGGATTTTTAGCAAATGTGTTCTTTAAATTCTTTCATGGTTTTATTGAAATGATTGACTCATGGAAGGATTTTTGTTTTTGGGTGCTTTTGATTTGTGATTTAGGTAGTAAATGGCGTCGAAGTTGCACCAGCTTCGGTCCAAGGCTGTTCAAGCCTCAGAATTTGTGGCCAAGCATGGATGCGTCTTCTATAAAGAGCTAATGGAGAAGAACAAGAAATATGTCGTGGATCCGCCCACCATTGAGAAGTGCCAAGAGCTGTCAAAACAGCTATTTTACACGCGTCTTGCCAGGTCAGTATTTGTGTTCATGTGATTTATCTATTTCATTGACGCGCGCGGATTTATTAACTTGGACGGTTTGCATATTTTGTTGGTCCGAACATGTGAGCGTTAGCGGAAAATTGCAAAAATATGAAATGTGAACCTTAGTTTTTCATATACACATGGAAATGTTTTACGAAGTTGGGTAAATTCAAATGTATGTAATGTGTCTGTTATCTTTTGTAAGGATTCCATGGCCAGAGAAGAGCTATTTCATGTGACTTATCTTGTTTTTTTTTCTGATTTGAGAGTGATTACACCATCGTTTGCTTGATGTTCATCTCTCTCTCTCTCTCTCTCTCTCTCTCTCTCTCTCTATGTGTGTGCGTGTGCGAGCTTTTACTTATATGTTCGGTATAAAGCATTGTTTTATAGTGCTCAGTAACAAATTTTAGCAAAGTCTTGGTTTCCCAAAAAAATGGTGAGAAATTGAATTTTGATCTGTGGAAGATAAATATCAATCAACTGATGAGAGCTGAATGACACAGACAAGTGTCTCTTCTCCACATTTTTATATGCATATTCTCATCTTTCTGTTTTTTTCCTGGCCTTGTTCCCTTGCAGCCAAAGCTACTAGGATGAACTTTCTGCACGTGATTAGGTACCAATAATGTAACATACAGTCAAAAGACAGTTCTGATGGATGAACTGAAGAAATTGTTATCACATTTTTGTCCACTAGGAAACATATGGATGATTATTGTCATAAGAGGATGGTGGCTATCATTATATATGCGTTACATACAAACATTCATATACTATATATTGTACATATATATTATATATATACATTTGTACACACACATGCATAAGTTATATATATATATATATATAGATCAGTGACTGGACACGTGCAATGCACTGTTGAGGGAGAAAAATGAAAAAAAAATATTGCATAAAAATATAAAAATATTACTTCTATATGCAATCAATTTTTAATTCCTAAGTAGATAATAGTTTTTTATTCTAATTATCAGAATCAATTTTATAGAAAAGTCTTCTTATCTTTTTAAACCTTAAACCCTAAACCTTTAAGATATGAGGTGCAAGGCACCAAGGGTTAAACGCTTTTTATATCGTAAAGCGTGTTTAAGGCATGAGGCGATAGGTGCCGAGGGTTATGCACTTCTTATATCCCATGCAAGGGGCCTTTATCTAGGCATAAATGAGATAAAAAAGATGCATGCTTTTGATTTGATTTAAAATGCAAGAAAAGCATGCCTTTCTTAATAAACTAATTTGTAGTATTTTTTTAATTTTATTATATTTATTAGATTGTATTGACTTTATGATGTACCATCACATTTACAATTATTTTTCTTATCCTACTAAAAAGCTAAAAATTAGAAGATTAAGAGATGGAAGACCGAAACTTTTGTTATCATTTAAGAAAGAGAAGGAAAGACATCAAAGGACTACATATTTCAATTGAGAAAAAGAAAGCCTTCCATTGAGCCTTCCATTGAGCTAATAGGCTAAATATATTATCATATTATGTTTTTTTAGCTTTTTTTTATTATGTCTTATAAATATTGCTTATATAAATTATTCTAATATATTACTTCGCTCAGGTGTATGCTTCCTATTTATGCTTTGTGCTTAAAATTTAAGAGCCCTTTGCGCTTAAGTGTGCTTAGTGCTTTTAACAACATTTTCCTGATTTTTGGATTTACGTATTTTTACTAATTTATGTAATTTTATAATTGGTCCATATTGACTTCATTTTAATTATTGATTCATAAATAGATCAATGGTTTAGCATAAGGGTCTAAGTTTTTCTCTAAAATGTTTCCTTATGTTCTGAAATTTTAGAATCATTTTGAAAGATCTTTCTTGGATATATCAACAAATTATTTATTTAAAGTGCGAAATCAAATTTTTAATTTGAAATCTTTCCAAAATCAATGGTTTCTGGAATTTGTAAAGTTTAACTGATTAAATATTGGAATAATGTTCAAATATTTTCAGATAATATTGGAATAATGTTCAAATATTTTCTTCCTTATCTGATTTCAGAAATCCTTCCTAATAAGTCATTTTTCATCTGGAATGGTCCTTAGGCATCTAATAGATGTTATGAATAGAGAGAGGGTATTTTTGGAACTAAAAATGATAAATGAAATTTGGATGGAAATGAAGGTCATTGTTGATATGAAATTTAACTTTGCTGAATAATTGGGTGCGGTGCAATGTAACATTAGATGTGAAAATGGTGATTCTTTAAATCAAGGTTAAATATCCAACCTGTGGTGAGTTTTTTTATAGGATGCTGATTTAAATCCCATTTTTAAAGATGTGATGTAGAATGAAAAAAGGAACTTCATTAATCCATAGCAAAATGACTAATAACAAGCTCATAAAAACACAAAACAGGGTAAGCTTGTGTCTTTGCAAGTTTAATTATACAAAAACTGCAATATGGAACAGATTCTTTGCCTATCAAATGTGGGAAGGAATAACTGACAAGAATATAACTACAGCGTGCCTTTGTTTTTTGGTTTTTCTGAGTTAAATACTGCCTCATGGATATGCACATAAAGTTCCAATAAACATTATTAGGACTCATGCAATCTCACCTTCTCTACCTTGCCTTATTTTTACTAGGACCATGCAAGTTTACTCCTGCAGCATTTCTTAGGCAGCATTGTCTAGGGGCTTGAAGGCCTAGGTCTAAATTCAGCTGTTAGATGGCTTTGCAAATCTTGTTTGTAGACTTAGATATTAACCTAGAAGTCATGATTATCACATATTTAGATGGTTTATGTGGAAAATGAGTTTGTTAAAAAAGTTACAAACATGAATTTCATTTTGAGGTTGCTGTATAGTCATATTGGTATTGTAATTACTTGAGTGTCAATCACTAACTGATATGACTGAATGGATTTTTCTCTGAAAAGCACATGGATACATGATATGCTGTGCTGTATGTGCATGTGTTTATTTTATTTATTGATGTGCTTGAGGCATACCTCAATTTAGACGTCAGGCTTTGTTTCTTGGTTTATAGTGGAATTTGCCATGCCAAATTTTGCTGCCTTTTTTTTTTTTTCTGGTCTAGACTTTTTCAACACCTATAGGAGCTTGTGGAGTTTGTTCCTTTGTTGCTTGAGCTTAAACTATGTAAAAAATATAGTAACTTCTAGAACTTGTGAACTGGGCTTCTGTGTGTCATCACAATTGCCCAAACTTTCCATTACCAATTTTTAGAGTATTCACTTCAGGTTAAGACATAAGAGCCAACTGTAAAATTTTCTTTGATTCTGATGGATCATACCATATCCATAGTTACAATGGGATTAGGCTTGTTGATTCTGGTTCAATGTTGAGATAAGCATATAAGTCTATATGTGCATGCTTCTTCTTATTTGCAATTGTCTGTTGATCAAAATTTTTGTTGTTGAATTTTAAATTCTGGCTTTCTAGGATTGTTCATAACTTTATATATTCTTTGTTTTCTTATGTTCTTATTTTGCTTCTTATCATGCTGCTGTTTTTACCTGGAAACATTCTTTTGACTGTTCAAGTACTTACCACTTGTATATAGCAAAACACATGCTAGCATAACTTGACAGCACTTTAACTGTTGTTGTTAAAAGTTGCCCACAAAGATTTCATGATGACCGCTCATATCATTGTTTTGCTAAATAAAACTTCATGGGTCAGTTAGATCTGATAGTGCATGGCTATGTTGACCCTGTTTAGGCTAGGTTTATGATGCCTGTTGTTATCACCATCAGTCATTTCCTGACTAACATGGCATTTTTGTATAATTCTAATGGGCTTGGAGATCATGAGTGTTCAATTTTGCATCATCCAAATCTCAGATTCAATTCAAAATTTGGTTTAACATACTTAGTGAATGCCATCATATTTTTGCTAAAGGTTTGGTTATATTTTTGGTTTACATTAATTCTGACTACTAGGTGTATGGTCAGTTTCTTTTTCACTCAATCATATGTCATGCTCAAAAAAAAATTAATAGTTGCTTGATATAGATGTGTGCTTGTAGGCGGCAGTGCTCTGTTGCTTTTGCGTTGGGTCTTTCCCCCAAAACCCCTAAAAGGAACTCAGAAAATATGAGAAGTGCTTTCCATATGATCCAACAGTCCAACAAACGGGATTGTTATGGAATGATCGGCTAGCAGACTATTATTATCATTTTGAAATAGCATATATATCACATGTTCCAGGCCAAATAAAGAATTGAGTTCCAGCAAGCTGATATTGGTAGCCTCTTACAGAGTGTGTGTGTGTGTGTGTGTGTGTGTGTGAGAGAGAGAGAGAGAGAGAGAGAGAGAGAGCGAGCTGATTTGATAGAAGATTCTGCAACTGATAATAATGATTGATGTATCATGTCATCCAAAGATACAAAAAACTTCAAAAATCCAAATGGAAGGGAAGATAATAGAAACCATGCAATGTAGTAAATGACTTGCATAAAGAGAAGGGTAAGAAGTAATTTTATCCATCCCCAAATGTAAAACTAGATGATATATTTGATCTATTTTGATGCAATGCAAAAGTGAAATGTGATGATTGAGGTTAAAGAAAGGTTGACCTTTCTTGTATACCTACTTGTGAACTATCCTGTCTCTCGGATCAGATCTTTCTTTGTTTCTTACAGAAAGATCTATCCATTATTTTAAGCTGCGTTTTTCTATTATTATCAGTTCCTTTGTGAGACAACTGTGGGAGATCCAGTAATCATATTGTAGGATATGATTCAAGTAACTTCTTAACAGTGGAGTGGTATGATAGTCAGTGGTCCACATCCCTGACTGAATAATATGAATGATGTTATTCTTTTTTATCATTTCATTATTTTGTCCCAACCATAAAGCAGCATTTACAATAATGCATTTTCGAATATTGATAACACATACCTTGATGATTGTTAGATGATTTTGAGTAGGTAAGGGCATTGGAAAATATTGTGAATAACTATTGTCTGTTTACTGATTGTTTTATCTCACAGCATTCCTGGCCGATATGAGGCATTCTGGAAAGAGCTTGATGGTGTAAAGCACATATGGAGAAACAGGAGTGAGCTAAAGGTTGAGGATGCTAGCATTGCAGCTCTGTTTGGGCTTGAGTTGTATGCATGGTTCTGTGTTGGTGAGATCGTTGGAAGAGGGTTCACTTTCACTGGTTACTATGTCTAAGTAAGCTACCATGATTGAAATGCCACTTTCAGTATTACCTGTTTCCGATTTACTGCCCTTGGGGTGACTGAGTTTCTGACTTCATTTTACATGCAAAATTTTGTCTTCCATAAATTTTTGAAGCTGGTGGTCAGCAAGACAAGCATCATCACCTTTAATAATTTGCTTCCCTGTTTGTGTTCTCAGTGTTATATATGAATTGAATTTTATTCCGTGCAATAGTTTAATCTCTTAAATGAAAATATTGATCGTTAGTTAGCCCAATGGTTTTTTTTTTTTTTTTTTTGAAGGAAACCTAATGGTTTTCATGTGTCTCCAAATATTTGTTTGGAATTTAATTTTCCAACAATTCATATCCTGCAGCTTATGCCCAAGGACTAGTGATCCTTCATTTTATGATATCCACCAGGTGCCCATATCTAGTCCGTTAGTTTTATGTAGATGCTTGTGATGATCATTTCTTTTACCTTGCTGTGATAGTCAAATAACGAAGCATGCCAAGGGGTTGTGTGGTTATATTGGAGATATTGATTGAACTTTGCAGGTAGGGTGCCTATTTACTGACAACAGAATCATCCCTTTCACCATTTTGGTGAAATCACGGGTTCAACAATGTCTCCCTGTTGATCCAGGGATTTTCAGCTTGTTTGATAGTTAAACCAACAGTACTATATTCTCTTTGAACTGCTTAATTCTGATGTCGATCCAGGGATTTTCAGCTTGTTCGATAATTAATTAAACCAACGGTATTATATTCTCTTTGAACTGCTTAATTCTGATGTCTGGAAAAAACGTTCAGAGTGGTTTTTCTGCCGGTGAACCGGAAGTCTGGAAACCGGGAACCGAATGTTCACCTGCCAGTTGCACAGGTCGTCTTATTTGACAGGGTTACGGTGGGATCAGCACTAAAATGCAAATCAGAGAAAGTATGGGCACAAATGCTGTCGCACAAATGCGTCAGCAGGTCTCCATCCTGCCAGATTATGTAGCGATTTATAATCGAATCAATATAATAAATAATAATCCCTTCATGCCCCGATGTAGTCCAAAGATGTAATTAAAATTGATATGGTTGGTTTCTTGCCTCCGCAATAAAAGAAAATGATTCTGGTAATGCAGCAGTAGGGTGGACTTGAGAAATAGCTTGTCAACTTTAAATTCACCCTGCATGTATCACACCAATCTCTGCATTTCTGCAATTCGCACTGTTCCACTCATGCTAAATCTCTGCATTTCTGCAATTCGCACTGTTCCATTCATGCTAAGCGGTAAAGGGAAGTATTCATGCCTGGCATCACTCTTGCAGTAGTCCATCTAACAGGGTATGAGAAAAGGCCTACCATGGAACCTCAAAATATAAATACCCTATAAATCTGAGGTCTAGATTTCCCCAGCAAACAAGAAATGGACAATTCAAAGCAATTCTGGTTTCAAAGGGGGCTCATCTTCTGATGAAGAAATGGAAATGTCACCTTGTCAATTTCTGGCAATATCATTTTCACTTTTGGTCTCAACCGTACAGGATCCATATAGACCAATTATCAAACTGTTCTTTCTATTTTCTAGGCTATCTTTCAAGTGTATTAATAAATCTTTCGACGGTAAGGAATCAAATGCTAGAGAATTCATTTCTAATGGATTCTGTTACTATTCTCATGAAAAAAAGCACGTCACAGGCATCCCATACATACACGTCACAGGCAGCATCCCATACATAGGAGGAAACAAGAAATGGACAATTCAGTTGTTCTCATGAAAAAAAAGCATATCCCATAAAACAGAACAAATTGGTTTCCCAGATGAATTTCACAAGGTCATAGCTAGATTGGTCATTGGGAGTCGATAGAGGAAAATCCAAAACATGCGGCAACAGTGATAAGCATTTCAGGTAAGAGACTTCTAAGAACAAGCATCTTGATGGCATGTTCATGACATATTATTTCATCAAGAATGGTAACATATGCCTTATTAGTAAACACTACCAGAGTATATATAATCAAGGATTGATAAAAAGTGCTCAACCTTACATCTCAAATTTCTTAAGATTAATAAATAGAACTTTGGACTTAAAAGAAAAGGAATTTGTAGCAGATCAAAGTAGGGGTTGGGGGAAGGGGCAGTATAAATTATAAAGAGACTACTGAAGGAAAAATGAGGACAATATGAAGAAATATCATCAAGTTATACACCTTAACATGAAAACCAGCTGTAAGGAAAGTAGTCTATACAAGTCTCAAGCACGATGGTGGGGCACCTCTAAGTCCCTTGATCTGATATTGACTTGGTCAGGCATCTGATATTATATTTCTTAAAGAAACATGCTTATTTAGTTAAAAAGCTTTAGATGGCATAGGATAAAAATTTACATGAAAAAAATTTACATGATTCATGACCAAATTTCTGAGGTCGATTCCTTTAAAGCTTAATGCTATTACTTAGCAACTGAAAGCGCTCGGCATAATTATTACAACAATCAGAATGTCTCAGTCCAATTATTTAAGTATGGTTTTGTACATTCAGAATTTTCTAACTTTTCCAATCAAGGTCCTGATCCTTTATCATGGAAAGACATCTCTTCCTAATTAGTTACATTTAGATTTGGTTCAGCTTAGCTTTTCATTGTCAACAGTCTACACACATAAAAGGCCTTTCTATATCAAGGCATCTGTTGACCTTGTTGCATAATCTATTCCTCTCAAATAGTTCTCCATCAATCAGTCCTCTATTGGTGCAATATGCCCTTAACGCTCCCTTTAATTTCATCCATTCTGATTGTGTGACATGAAACCCAATGTTGCAGTTATTATTCATATTAAATATTCTTTTGATATTCCCTTGGCTTAGCTCAGCTGGTTGGCACCCCCCCCCTTTTCAGTTAGGGGAGGTGCAGGGTTTGAACCCTGGCGGTGGTGGTCTCCAATTTATTTTTTCGAAAAAAAAGGGGCCAAGAAGAATATGACTTTGTTGGTGACTTTCAGTTCTCAGTATATCCCCTTTTCTCTTGCATAATAGGTATTCAATGCCTACATAAAGAACTGATATTACATTTTGTAAACCCTTGTTTTCATAAAGCAATTATCAGACATCTGTCCCCCTTCATTTCCTACCATAAATTCAAAATAGCAATTTCCCAATTTTTCTTCTCATCTGTGAGCATTACAGCATCTAAACAATCACTGCATCAAAAGAAAATTGTGACCAGAAATGAAACTCAAGTAAATCCTTTGTGTGGTCCACAGGCAACATGAAGTGCATAATGATACCACAACCCTCAAACTTTGATGTTTATCTTTAACGTCCATCAGATAGTCTTATGAGATCCTTCATCAAATGCATTATCTAGTCATTAGAAAACAATATTTAGATTTTTCTTTAACAAGAAAATGACATCTACATGAAGCAAGTATGATGTGTAAAGATAGTTTTCACTTGTACTTTATGCAGCTATCTCCACAAAGCTTCATGATGTGCTGTTGCAATTTTGTTTCTCGCTTTTGTTATTTTGGACATGTAATTTGCTACCTAGCATTTGGTATTTCCTAAGCCATGAATTCTCAATTGGACATTTTAACAATGACAACATAGTAAATATCTCATTTAGATATTTTGCCCTAATCATCAGCAATCTTCCCAATACTTGATTACCTTTCGGTCATTAAATCTGGTGATTACATTTGTTGGTCTTAAATAAAATCAGGATGCTACCAAGAAGGTCGACACCACATGCAATTACAAGCATCAGAAGGAACCATGATTAATAAGTTCGTAATTGGAAATCAAATTCAATGGCCTAAAGACAGATATCTATCACAATGCTATTCCCATAAAAAAAACAAAAAAAGAGCTTTCAACTAATAGGAAGGACCGTGACTTAATGCCATGATTGGCACATTCGGCATTTCCCATATATGATGTTTCTCTGTTCAGCTCATGCATACTGACTGGCAAACAAAATCATGCATACCGAGATTACCCTTGACACGTCCTACAATGGACATCGATGTAACTTAGACATGGTGGCACCCATATTCAGTTAGAAAAGTGTATAATGAATGCACATTTATAGATTCAGAATACTATGCTGATGTTGACTTGGCTTATTGCCAGCAAAAGTTGCAAACCGGATGGTTTGGTAGAGTTGAGGGCAAACCCTAATCCAACCCAACCTACAAATCCTTCAACTTAGGGCATGTTTGGATCATCGATGGGATTGATCAATCCCATCCCATTGGATTCAGAAACACAGAAGGTAGGATTGGCAATCCCAATATTTTTCGGCTTGACACGCCAGTGAAATGGTGAGGCCCACAATTAAATGATGTTTTGCTAATTCAATCTTTACTCTTCCAAATGTAGGATTGAATTGGGTACCCATCGATGAACCAAATGCGTTCTTAAAGTTTCTAACCTAACACAACCTGGTCTTGGGTTGGGATTTCTCTAACCCACCCTAACTCCTATATAAGCTAAATTCAGGTTGGGCCAGGTTAGCTGGGTTAGGTTAGGTTAATTGAGTTGAGTTGAATTGTGCCATGCTAAATCAGACTGAATAAAAATTTTAAAATAGAGAAAAGATATGAAAATATTTTTATTGAAGTAATATTTGTTAAATTGAGATATCAATTATTATAAATTTCAATGGTACGGCAGAACATAATTTAATAAGATTAAAGACTCCTTTATATAAATATATAAGTAACCTTTATGAAACATAAATATGAATTATTTACTTATTATATATTGAGTTGTGTCGGATTCAGTTAGGTTGGGTTGAAGTTCAACACTAACCCAACCTTACTTGCAGTTGGGTTGGAATTTTTGAACCCAAACGCACTCAAGTTTATAAAACTTCAAGCCAACCCAATCTAATGAGTGGGTTGGGAGGTGGGTTGGGAGGGCAGGTTCAGGTCGAACCCAACCCAACTTGCACCCCCACTGCCAGTCACAAGCACTGGTACCTAGAGCACGGATCCAAAAACATTGCACATCAAACTCTTTCAATCTTTCTCTTCTAACATCAACATACAAGTATGATATGGGCATTTTAAAAGCTTGCCTTGAGACATCAAAAAAACTTCCACCATGGGGCATCCACTTTCAATTTATTCTATAAGACTTGATCTTTTGTCCTTTCAAGCATAGACCCCATAACTCCATCTCAAACACAAAGAAAGAGACTTGAGCACTATCCCTTTTAAGTTTTAACTAATATCAACGTATTAACTTGTTGGATTCCTTCCAAGGTTTGAAGATTTGGTTTCGGTGTCAGACTTGCCAAGTTTGGCTTTCCATGGTTTCAATTATTTTAGAGGTTACAACCCAAGTTTTAAAGTTTCTGCGGGAAAAAAGAGAAGATGATGAAAAAAGGAAAAATAAGAGAAAATTGAAATAATCCAATGAAACATATATTACGTAGTTTTGAAGAATAAAGTATCGCTTGTAATCATTAAGTTTGTTTTTTCATGCTAAAAGCCTGAAAGTAGAAAGAATTATAAAAATCTTGGCAAACAAATGAAATGCTAAAGAATTATTCTTTGATAATAATCTAATTTGGAACAACTATAATAAATAATAATTTCTATCATATGAGTCTACTGACATATAACTTATATTCTAGAAAGTATCAAAAAGACAAAGATTGGATATATCCCATATAAATGCATCAACCTAAGCGTCCCTTTCCTCCATTTTCTCTTCAAAAAATATCTTAAAGATCCAAAAGATTCTCTTATATATGGGGAAAATCTTTTTTCTTGAAATTTCTTAAGAGCCAAAGGGCCAAACACCCAAATGCTTTATCTTCTTTAAGAAAATTCCGAAAATATATGGTTAATGTTAATAAAGTACTTGCTTCCCACAGCTTGGACCAATCATTTGTAAATATTCTTACTTTTGATTAAAAAGTGAACGATGAACAAAATTGACAATACTTAGTCAAAATTTGCTTGAGTAATGGAGAAAGAACATCAGAATGATAGCAAGTTTAAAAATATATGTAAAAGAAATCCAAAAACAATATTAAATATCAACAATATGAATAAAATAGCATATATAATCAGTTCCAACTAACACTGGTTGAAACCACCGAAATTAGATTCATAGAAGTCAATTTTGCAAACCAACCAAAGAAATCCAAAAAAAATATTAAATATCAACAGAATGAATAAAGATGCACCCAAAAGAGAAAAAATATCAAAGAATTTGATGCCAATATAAACTCTCAAAAACACTCAAGAAACATGGAAGTATCATAAGCATATACCACATGAACAGAAGTCAAGTAACAATGAATTTTGATTTGCCTTTAAATCCCTCCCATCTCCACCTTGGACACATCTTATTGGACACCACTGTAACAAATGCAGCAACTATGAGGTCCTTTGGTCTCAATCACTTGTGATTGCCAATGATAATCTGTTGAAGCATCAACATTCATTAATGATCTAAGAAGCATGATGCAATTTTTTTTAGCATTCAATCAAACATTGGTCCCAAACTGTCATTCCAAGTTTTTCTCAAGCATTGCTCTTAAGCAGTTTGATCATGTCCAAAGCTTCTCTCAAGTCTTCCTTATTTAATACGTTATATCATGATGACTATATTGGATGTACGATAACACAGAACCTCCTTGAAAAAGATTGGCCGAAAGGTGATATTTGAATTTCTTGGCCTTATATAAGTATCCTAATGCATAACCCATATAAGACTAAACATATGCCAATATGAACTCTCATATACTCGCTGTTTAATTCTTGATGTCCTTGCCTAGTTAAGAGTCCAAGTCCAAATCCAATCACAAATACTACGAGATCATCTATAGTGTCCCTTAATCCATATGGGACATGGGCCAGATCCGTTTTGATGCCATTTGCAACACTTTAAGATCTTCTCCAAAAAGGCTAATAAGTAAGTGATGTTTGGGCTCCTTAACCCTGTATAAGTATTCAAATTCTACCCAGTGTAGAGCCAATATGACACTACACATACTAGTGCAAGCTTTCATAGGATCCATCAATACACACAAAAACAAACTACCTAAAACAGATCATGTTATAAAAAGCACTTTGCCTCTTGAAAATTAGAAAATTGATATTCAACTCCATTTTCTCCATCAAACTACTCCATTCAACAACGTTATATTGATGGAATATTTCTCATAGTAAAACTAAACCTAAAGAATGTGAAAAGCTAATCATAGCACACCTCTATCCTCTTTATCAAAATATTCATGAATTTGTACATGTACCATATAGTTCAGGTCACTAATAACCACTGATAACAACTTCTAAAAGCAAAATATTACGCATTCTCTTACAAACTGTGGAATATACACAAATTCCACCATCAATATACAGTGCATCTCCAGATGCTACATGTAGCAGGGCTGCAGAAGCATCTTTTGAGAAATGGATCACCCAAATATGATTGAATTAATTAAAAAAGTCAATCACAAACACTGTTTTCTCTGGAAAGTAAAGAATTAACAATCCCTATACAAATCAAATGTATCTTGTCTAACAAACATGCAAGATAATAGAAAACAAAAGATATGAATTATTATTTCTTTCATTCTAAAGTAGCCATCTAGGATGGAAGTGTCATGCATGGTTTTGGATGAGACAGAAATAAAGAATCTTCAGGTGGTTCAATTTCCTCAAGCATAGAAATGATTTCATCTCACATAATGATCTCATGAAACCTTGGGCCCATAAATATGGCATTTGGTTAAGAAGGCCCAAAGGAGAGTAATTTCAAGCCACAAAGAGATGACAATCCATTTGAATTGTTTTACTAATTTAACGTTTTCATAGCCATACATTTTATTAATTAATGATAAAGACTAAAAAGAACCAACGCAAACTAGGTCTTGTTGCCATGATCACATGAACATTGGATGCATGTGACATTACTAAATCAACAGGCAAACCAAACCACTATAATATGATCAAATATTCCACAATCACCATCCTCTTAACACAACAACCATTACAGAGATATGATTAATTGATAATTCCCCCAAAAAATGCTAGGCTCACTGAATAAAATCAGTTCTCAGTCTTTGATAAGCGTCATACTCAATCGCATGGAAATAATCACAACTGAACAAGAAAAATAAAAGGCTAAACTCTTTATTAGCTAATGCTCACTATAAAAGATTTAATGCCCAATACTTGATTCCTTATATCATATCAGAGCAACTCCAGGGATATAGCACCAATAGCGAAGTTGGATTACTCGAAGACATAATTTGTCAGCAATGCTTGTGATTGCAACCCAGGATAATAACACATAGAAGAAAGCTAAAAACCATGTATACAATATAAAACCTCCAACCTACCTCCTCAATGGTAAAGGCTGATAGACTTTGGGTGCCATCAATCTCTCCTCTATGAGGCATACTGAGGCACCCTTGCTGCCATGCTCGACACCTGAGCCTGCACCTGAGCTGCCCGGACCTTAGCCGACATCGCCCGGTGGAAGAACTGGTCCCTCGACAATGCCCTCACGCTCTTCAGATACATCTCGAACGGGATCGACCCCTCCTGCACTGCCTTGTCCAGCGAGTAAATTGTGTCCTCCACTGCCAAGTCCGCCGCCATGCACTCCAGCATCTGCCTCGACAGCATATCCGCTGGCTCAAACGCAGCATCCACATCCACATCTCCAGCCCTCCTCCTCTTCCCATCGTTCTCCCTCAGCCACCCTTCCAGCACATCCGTATTCATCAAAATCAACTGCAGCTGCTGCTCCAACCCCTCCTTCTCCTCCGTCATCTCCCTCAACCCCCTGGAAAGCTCCTCCTCCCTCCGCCTCAATTCCGCCTGGGTGCTAAACAGCCCTTCCATCTCCGCCTCTTGCGCTCTCCGTAAGCCCGCCATATCGCCGTGCACCATGTCGATGATCTTGCTGGTTGCATTGCGGCGGTAGACCTCGGCCGCGTCCTCGGTCGGCCTTGCGGCCGCTGCTGCCTGCGGCGAGGGCGGGAACCGCCCGCCGTAGGGCGACAGAGAAGAGTAGATCCGAGACGACAGCGACGAAGATGAGGGAGACGGCGAAGGGGATGGGGATGGCGAAGGGGAGGGATAGGGGTTAGGGTTGGTGGGATTGTTATTAGGGTTCTGGCGCGTGTAGAGGGGGGGATCGAGGCCGAAGAGGTGGGAGAGGGATCGGACGAGGTCGACGAGATTGGAGGAGGGGAAGATCCAGGATCGGAGGTAGGGGACTAGGACGGAGCCGGATCGGTCGACGTGGAGGTGGCCGGGCTTGACGACCATGTCGCGGGTGGGGGAGAGGAAGACGGCGGGAGGGGAGCGGGGGTAAGGCTCGAGGAGCCAGATCACGACGGGGATGTTGTAGACAGCGCCCAGGTACACGATGGGGATGGTGCCCTCGGCTTGGAGGAGGTTCACAGTGCGGCCGTCGTTGTGGGTGAAAGAGGAGGCCTTGGGATGGAGAGAGGGAAAGGACTCGGCCAGCGCCACCAGGTGCTGCCGGATCAGCCACTTCACGTCCTCTGCGTACGGCAGCGCCGCCGGGCCGCGCTGGGAGAGGGCGGTGCTGAGGAACTGCTGGGCGTACTGGGCCCCCGGCGCGGCCGGGACAGGCAGCGGCGGAGGAGGGGCCATGGACAGATGAAGGCGCCGGCGGACAGGAGATTTCAAGCGCCGGACCGACGAGTTCTTCCCTTTTTATTTCTCCGCTCGATCGCCGTCGTCTTCTTTATTCGCGTTGTTTTTACCTCCTCCCTTCGCGTGGAAGAATTGTGCTCTCATTCTTACGGCCGATGCCGTCAGCGCAGGGGGGCCCTGGCGTCGAAAGAAACATTCTAAGCCTCGTGCGATGCACCTGCGGATGACGGAGCTCGGGACGGAGGCCCAGAATTAGGATCTACGGTTCTGATCATGAGATGAAATATGGATGGATCTGATTTTTTCTAACGTATTATGAATATTTATTATTATTCTATTTAATTTAATTTGAAATTGGATAAATATATATATATCTCTCTCGTTGTCGTCGAAGGGAGAATTGTGTAGCCCAGGAGAAAAAAAGAAAAGAAACAAACCAAAACATGAAGGAGAAAAGAGGGAAAAAAGATGAAGATAAGGAAAAAAAAAAAAAAAAAAAAATCTCAAACGGCTGCCAGCGAAGGGAGAGAGCGATGGAACGACATAAATAATGGTAGGAGAAAGATTTCTCGAAAAAAAATAAAATAAAATAAAAAGCGGCACAGCTGGAGAGATGGGCCTTGGGCCAACATTGCTGTTATTGCAAAATTACCTTGGTCTTGATGAAAGTTACTTGGCTATTGGAGCCCAGGTATTTAAATCATTAACTTCCGAAGGAGTCTGCGAATTCTGAGGTGGGATGAGAAAAATGTATCAAACCCAATTGATTAACAAAAGGCTTTTATTTGGTAAAATAAGCTCCAAATAAGTACGACGCAAATGGCTGTGAGGACAACTTGACTGGCTGCAGCAATACAACATTAACTACATTGTATTCGGGAGGTTCAAATATGCAAACCTTACTTATGATCAGTATAAACCTGATTTGAATTAAAAAAGTCAAATTAAATGTGTTCTAATAAAAAGAAGCAATATTTAAACCTTTGCTCTACCTTTCCTTCTTTTTGGTTTTGCCGCCATGTGGCTCCTTTTCATCACCAATTATTATGCCCCAATCACTTGCACTGCATGCCCATCACTGTCTCACCATTACATCGGTAACACTGCCATGTGAGACAAATAATAATAATAATAGCATTCATATATCTTAGAACACAAATAGCTTGCATTGCCTTAGGTTTTATCGAAGGAGAAAGAATTAGGCCTAACTTATTTGGAATCAAGACTTTATCATTATTATTTTGTAGCAGAGAAAGAGTCTAACAGAAAAATTAGATTGAAAACGAAATGATAATAGATGATTTAAAATTTAACCTATACTGTACCTAAAAATTAAATTGAGAGGAAGAAGATAATTTTTTTGCATAAAGATGATTCAAATTTATAGCCTCTAGCAAATCCGAGGGTTAGTTCCATAATAAAGTTGGAACTTTATTCTATCCAACCATGGAGCTGAAGCGATAATATCCCATCCTCCCAGCTGAGAAAGAGAAAAAGAATAGTTCTAACCTAACCTTAAAAAAAGGCCTACAGAAAGGCAAGAGGATAAGGCGTTCCATCCTCTGACTGCCCCGAACAAATTAAAATAAAATTGCTACGGTGGAGGATTACAAGCTCTACCATTTACAAAATGGATATGCCAAATAATATTCTGACTCCTTTTCAAAAGCAAAAGTTCTACAATACATATCCAGTAAAATTAGGCTAAGTTTCAGCCCCCAAAATTTCAATGGTACATTTGAAGGAATGACAAGAAAAGAAGTTATTTACATTAAGAATATATTACAAAAAGACAAAATTTCCTTGTGATCAGTGAGAAAGGTTAAAAGAGAAAGAAAGGGGATCAGTTATACAACAAGGCGATCAGGGTGGTCATGCTGCTACTTACCAATATCAAAAGCCAGCTAGTATTTGTCCTGCATGCCTTCTCGGATTCGCATGTTCTAAATAACATCAGAATTCGATCATAGGCTAATTTGCAAAGTGCTAGAAATGCAAAGAACAAATTCACAGAGAGTACAGCAAGCTCCTGGTTTTCTAGGATTTCCTGATTGCTTTGAATCCTCTCAACATTCGCTCTGCAGTCAGAACAAAACAAATGATGAACATTAGAAACTTTGCAGACATGTAAAATTTTAGTTCCATTTTCTCTCAAAAAATACAGTGCTATTAACAAACAAACAAAAAAAATGGCCATTGAATCCATGAACTTTTGATAAAGGAAAATCATCAACCCTATGACTGAGAGCAAGGCCACCTTGTGTCGATGACACTGTTGCACTTAGTAACAAGGCAGCCTCACTAAGAATGTCTCCTATCACCAGCATGCGGAAAGTAAGAGTTGAATAGAAAACATTCTCAAAAAGTGAATGAGAAGCAACATGATCACAGAGCCACAATATGTAGCTTGCTTGAGAATGGACCAAGAACAAAATTAGATAAAATAGTTAACGATGTCTAAATTCTGGAGACAGGACAAATTTGCAATATCTAGTGAGAAGACTGTCATTGGTGGAAGGCTCAGCCTATGTTTCTACGTTTGAATCTCTCGACCCTTTTCTTTTTTTTTTTTTGACAGAAAAGAATAGGTTGCCCTATTGGTTTCATTTCATGGTGTAAGAAATGAGTACAAGAGAAAAGAACAACTAAAAGACAAGAAATGGAGATTAAATATTGCAATCTGGAAAAGAGAGTGCATGTTTCAAGGGGAAGCAGATTGCAATTCATTCCAATGGTAGGTTACTTCTGAGGTGATGCCGAAATCCTGAAACTATTTTAATAGTTGCCAATCATACCTTAATTGATATCTTTTTTCTGACCTCCTTTTGACTCCTAGAACTGCCTATGGTTTATCCTTGACTGAAAATATCCTTGCTCATCACAACTAAAATGCATCCACATTTGATATAAGTACAGCATGCGTCACAATTTGAAGGTTCAACTGTTCTAAATCAAAGCAATGCCGATGATAATAAACTTTGGCCAAATCTGGCGTCAAAAGTTTGAAGAAGGAATTTATGAAGCATTCTTTTGCATTCCATGGTGTTTGGTGCCCTATCCAGAGGCCATAAAAGAAGTTTAACAGGTTTTAGTTGTCTGTATGACAATATTAGCAAGATTTCTGAGCTACTTTTTCTGGCAATTGTAAATATGATGCCTGAACTGAACAAGGAAGTTCGAGCACTTCTAACATATTGTTCGTGTTCAATTAACTGGAAAAATGCCAAGAAAGTAAGAAGCCATAAACTACTAGTGCAAACAAGAGCGAACACTTTTAAGTTTCAAAATTAAAACATAGAACATGTATTAAGCACTAACAGAAAGACTCCACTCGCTGACCTCAGGAAAGAATTTTCTTTGATCAAAACATCCAGCTGAACTGAGACAGCAGATTTCCAATACTTTAGCTCACTAATTTCCTTCTCCTGAAAGGATATAAAAGGCAGCATCAGTGAATCATCCAAGGGGCTTCTATTCTCAGATGAGGTTTCAGTTTTGTGTACAAGCTAAAGTAGATCTAAATGCAGAATCTAATCTAGGTCCGTCCAAGAAATGAAGATCTGATTTTGCAACATGATTCACATACCCTGGATGCCTTCCACTCCATAAGATCCTCTACCTCCAATTTTGTCTTCTCCAGTAGTAAAGCATTCTGAGAAAGCTCCTTGTGAAGATCTGGAAGTATATAACCATATCTCCGATTAAGCTCTTTAAGATATTCCTCCAGAACAGAAAGGCTCAACTCCAATGAACTCGCTTTCTTCATCAAGATCTTTAAAACTGCATCACTGGGCATTCTTCCACTCAATTGTTGCTTAACCTCCTTCAAGGGATGAGGCAGACTGCCCTTTGAACTGTCATTCTTCGACTCATTACCATCCATGCCTTTGATAGGAACATCAACTGTGGAATGAGCAGCCTCATCTCTCTCGCTTGAACTTGGTTCTGATCTCAGAGAAACAGAATCATCTTTCTCATGAGACACTTCAATAAGATCTTCGAGCATCTTCTCGACGGCATCAACACCGTAAACCTCTATGTAGCTCAATGTGCAATAATACTCTGATCCATAATGGCTGACCAGATTCAACCTCATGTATCTTGTCCATTTGGGCTCTGAAAGCATGAATCTTTGTGCATGCTTGACGTTCTCTGCAGTAAAAGTCCCAAGAAAGGTCCATGTCTCAGTTGGATAGTTTAAGCTTCCCAACAGCTCAAAATCCTTGAAATTAGAAGAATAGTGCTCCAAGTTTGCAATCTCAATAGCATCAACAAGGGTCTCCTCAGAGAGCTCGATGACAACGAACTTCTCATTGGTCGAACAACGATTCCTAAGGTACTTGTCCTTGTCTCTGCTTAAGATATCACCCACCCCTTTTGCTTCCTTGTTGTGGGCCAAAACCTTAGCACCTTTTGCAGAGGATGCATAATTATATTCTGCACCTCCAGGCTCCAGCCTATGTATAATTTTCTCAAGCAGTTTGTGGGTGTCATTTTCTTTCCTTTGCATCATCAAGTTTCGGAATTCATCGAGCCCGATATTATTAAATTCTGTGGATGGCTCTGTCTTGTCCTTGATTGGATAATGCTTTTCTTCAATGTTTTCTTGTTGGTGTACTTTGGGTTCTGAGATCCTTTCATTCTCTGTGTCAGTGGCCTCTTCGACCTTATTAATTCCTTTGATCGGGTTTCGGGGACCTCGTGAGCAATAACTAGTGGAACTGTTTCGGTGAATCGAAAGGAAATAGGATTCTAGCTGCATCCCTGTGCACAGACGGTTGTTACCTTTGTTGCCGACATGAGAATCTACATACAGATCGCGAAATCCAACATTAAACTTCATGAAAGCGACGTCCGCAATCTAAAATGCATACTTTAAAAAAAAAGCCTTGTTCAATGCAATAATAAACAACACTTTCCTTTTGAAATAGGATTTTTTTTTTTTTTTTTTTGATTATATGATTATACTTTTTTTTTGGATTTCAATGGTGACCAACAATCAAATACGAAGTCCAATAAAATCAGCAAACCAAGTTTGCTTTATTTTAGGATGCAGCTATAATCCTTTATTTCATTTCATGAACTGCAACATAGCAATCGAGAGGTTAGAGTACAAAATCCTGAGGAATTTGGCAAATTGATGCCAAGATTTTACGTGTTTCTATTTCCCAACTTTAGTTATATATGGGTGACATATAAAGAAATTCCAAAGAGGTTTTCAACGATGGATTCGTAGTTCTTAAGAGACTTCGAACCAGAACAATGTCGAGATATGACCTGTGTAAATATATATATATATATATATATATATATAAAGGTAGAGGCGAGGAATCAAAAGGTTTGGAGGCTGAGAAGGAGCAAACCTCGATTGCCATGGCCATGGCCGAAATGGGGATGGAAGAGAAAGAGACACCACAAGGAGAAGACTAGGGAGAGGGACAGCTCGTACAGGCTCTTCCTCCTACCACCCGCCATGGCTACATTTCCGGCTTGCTTCTTCTTCTTCATAACCTACCTCTCCTTCACACATAGAGAGAGACTGGCAGGAAACGATGTGTTTTGATTGAAATATTGGGTGGTTGGTTGATCTCCGAGGAGTCGGGAATGGACGACCCCGGAGTTGACTTTAGGCGTGAAAGTAGGGCCGGGAATGGTTGATCGGTGCAAGAGGTTGGACGGCCAGGATCTCACTCCTAGTTGGATGAGGGCAAGAAACCGATTAAACCGTAAAAACGTTCCGAACCACATTTACGGATTGGTTTGAATCGATTTATTTGGTCCCTTGATTTGGTTTCAATTTAAAATTTTCGTAAATCAAGAAAAAGGTTTGATGCCGGATTAAATTCTATAATATATATATAAACTAAACGGATTCATATTTATATATTATATGGACTTTCTTTCGAGCATTTCTTCTTCACTCACACATTCATGAATTACTAGGCTACCCAATCCTTAACTCTTCAAATACCCTGCATGAATTATAGAATATACAAAGGGGAAGGATAGAATTAGTTGAGGACAACTAAAATGTGGACTTAAGTAGGACAGCAATGTTGCTAATGATTTTTGACTCAATCTAGCAAGGTTAACAGGTTCATTAGACTAGATTGGAGGGGACTATTTTTATTAAAGTATTTAGGTTGAAGCAATGCTTCTAAAGACATATTTAATATTACAAGAATGTAAAATATTTTTATTATTTTTAAAGTAAATAAATATCTTTTATAAATATTTTGATAGTATCAACCAGTGTATCCACATTAGATAACCAGAAAAAATTAAAAAACTAAGTTTTGGCTTCTTTCATTCTCCCTCCCTGTCCCTTTTTTTTTTAAAAAAAAAAATCTAAAGCAGAAGTTGCGTCAAACACAAACTAAATGTAAAATTTGATTTTTTTAATTAAAATGAATATAATTTTAATAAATCATGGGGGAAATTTCTTTCCCCACTGTTCCCTTCCAAAAAAAAAAAAAAAAAAAGAAGACAAGCCTAAATCTAACCAAGCTATTCTAAGATACGAGGAAGGTACGATCAATGGTAGAAAGTCGAACTGCCTTCTACGTATTAATCGAAGCCCTTAAAATTTATAAATTCTCTTTCCTTACAAGCTAGCTGGTCTCCGGCCCTCACAACATGCCACGTGCCGCCGAACGCGGAAAGCGAGAATGCAAGGCGAGCACATGCCATGGGCGGCTGGTGCGGAATACGATAGCATGCATTCATCCGAACCATGTTGCCTCTCACATGGTGCATCAATTCCTGGCATGGTCCATATGACGTAAGTTCCATCCATTATTGTGGAGCCACCGTTAATGTGGCTTTTCTTTGTTCGTATCTTTAGCACTTTGTTTCCACCTTGCTATCAAATTTACCGCGTAAAACTCATCAGAAAGCACTAAGAAACACGAGATGAATCTGAATAAAAGACGTCCACGAGCTCTCTCCATGCCTTTTCTTTAATGACTCAAGGTTGGCTCCACCTCAAATCACTACCGGTTCCTATCCTTTCGCCTTTTCTGGGTATAAAGCCTGTGGTGAGAGCATGACACGAGTTATTGGCAAGGGCATTAACTTGCGACCAAAGACCACGCCCACCAACCCTTTATTGGCTTCTCTTCCCCTTCCCCCCGTCCCTGGCGACCTTAGGGACAAGGTTAAGGTTGGAGTTCTGGACCAAATAGCCTGGCGCTCATGAAATTATGGGATGAATGGAGGTTAATCACGTCTTAAAATGATGAGCATAAAGACCTTTTTCTTTCACACAAAGTAGGCATTTTTCAAACCAGGCTTTCACTAGTTTTTATGTATTGGATGCAAACAAAAGACCGCCTCTCTCTCTCTTCTACACAAAGCTCTATGGCCTTTAAGCCGGGATCACGAGGCCTAAGAGTTGGGTGACCTTCATACAGCAGTGAACTGTGAACCACCTGCTATGGATACTTCAAACAATGGCCCAGTGCAATTATCTAAATATTCTAAATATCTCTATGGTATGAAAAGAAAATTGTTATTTATTGGTAAACCATGGTATATCCTTGCACCAAGATGCCAGGAGACTATTTAGGTATTGAAAATCATGAGTTTTTTCCTGATTTTTTTTTTCTATGAATAACAGAAAATAAGGTTTTGGGTTGAAATATAGTATTTTCTGAAATAAAAAGTTTAAAACTGAGTTTTCAATTTTCCAAATTTAGTGCCAAAGAATATTTTTAAATTATTTTTTATTTTTTAAATAAAATAATAATTTTTTTATATTTTTCATCATCATAACTTTACCATCCATCACTACTTCCACTGCTAACCATCCTTCACCATTTATCACTACAACTATTCACCATTTTCCACCATTACCATTATAACTATCATACTTCGCTCATTACCACCACCATAACTACGACCATGACCACCACCAACATACCTCCATTATCATCATCCTCTTTTCCTATCATTTTCCACTATCATACCATCTACTTTTTCACTGTTGTCTACTCACCATCCGCATCAATACTATCATCATGACCATCACCATACCTCCACCACTTCCACTCCTTCTATCACTCTTCGCCGCCATCATATCTATCATCCTTCACCACTACCATCAAAATTATAGTACCTTCATTAATCTGCTATCATATCTATACTACTCGTCACCAAGTCACTTTAATCATCTACTATGATACTTTCATCATCAATCATTCTCTATTATTTATTTTTTTAATATTTAATTTTTTTAAAAAATTCTCATTTCTATTGAATGAATGTGTTTTTTATTTTTTTATAAAAAATTATAAATTTAAAAAATGGAGATGGAAAAAAAAAAAAAAAGATTTCAGCAAGGCCCTAAGCTCTTCACACTTCATAGCTTCCAGCAACAAACATTACCAAACTATGGTCAATAGCAAGTCTACTCTGCCGGAGGTTCTCCTTGTTAAATGACTGACACGAAGTCAGGCGAGTCCATGCCAAACAATAGCGGCAGAGCCCTCCGGCCTCTTCTCTCCATCGCTGAATTACCGATATATTCAACCGTTCCCCGATTTCAGAAAATTAGGGTTCAATGTAAGTAAAAAATTAAATTAGAAGGGTACTTGCCGAATAAAACTTGACGCGAGGTCCACCACCGGTACCGCAACCGCAAATCGTAGACGACCGCTTATTGATCACAGGCCCATCCCTATCTCGCTTTTAAATATCCCCCTCACTCGCTGCTCTTCCCACCACTCCGGACTCCACTACCATAGCAATGACGGTGACCAGAGCCCACCCCCTCCTCCTCCTCTCTCTCTACCTCCTCGTCGTCGTTAATGGCGCGTCGAATCCCTTCGAGTACCAAACCCTTGTCGTCACCCCTCTCCAGAGCCCCCCTGCCCTCCTCCCTGACGACGGCTTCCTCACCTGGACCACTGACTCCCAAACCCTCGCCGACGAGGCGGACCTCTCCGCCGGTGCCGCAGCCACTTCCTCCTCTCTCCATGTCCGCCTCGCCCACCGGGACTCCCTCCTCGCCGCCAATTCCACCCCGGAGCACATCCTCGGCCTCCGCCTCGGCCGCGACGCGGCCCGGGTGTCCAGCCTTCACGAGATCCTCGCGGCGGCGACGGCTGCGGGGAACGGTACCCGCCCCGTCAGGGCTCGGCCGAGGGGGTTCAGCTCCTCGGTGGTGTCCGGGCTTGCCCAGGGCAGCGGCGAGTACTTCACCCGGATTGGGATCGGCACGCCGGCGAGGTACGCGTACATGGTGCTCGATACCGGCAGCGACGTGGTGTGGCTCCAGTGCGCCCCCTGCCGGCGGTGCTACTCCCAGACGGACCCCATCTTCGACCCCCGCCAGTCCCGCTCCTACGCCGCCATCCCCTGCGACGCGCCGCTCTGCCGCCGGCTCGACGTCGCCGGGTGCGACAACCGCCGCCGGTCGTGCCTCTACCAGGTCTCCTACGGCGACGGGTCGATCACCACCGGCGAGTTCTCGACGGAGACCCTCACCTTCCGCGGCGGCGCCCGGGTGGGGCGGATCGCGCTTGGGTGCGGCCACGACAACGAGGGCCTCTTCGTGGCGGCCGCGGGGCTGCTTGGCCTCGGCCGAGGGAGCCTCTCCTTCCCTTCCCAGGCAGGCCGGCGCTTTGACCGCCGGTTCTCCTATTGTCTGGTAGACCGGACATCCTCCGGCTCCTCAGGTGCGAAATCCTCGTTGGCAGTGTTCGGCGACTCGGCGGTTCCCCGGCCCGGGGCGGCGGTAGCGTTCACGCCGATGGTGCGGAACCCGAAAGTGGACACGTTCTACTACGTGGAGCTGACGGGTATCAGCGTGGGGGGTTCCCGGGTGGTGGGCGTCTCGGCGGCGGACCTCCGGCTGGACCCGGCGACAGGGAAGGGAGGGGTGATAGTGGACTCTGGGACGTCGGTGACGCGGCTAGCACGGCCGGCGTACGTGGCTCTGCGGGACGCGTTCAAGTCGGGGGCACGGGAGCTGAGGGAGGCACCGGGCGGATTCTCGCTGTTCGACACGTGCTACGACCTCGCCGGAAAGACGGAAGTGAAGGTGCCGACGGTGGTGATGCATCTCGGCGGCGGGGCGGCAGTGTCGCTGCCTGCGGAGAACTACCTGATCCCGGTGGACACCAAGGGGACGTTCTGCTTCGCCTTCGCCGGGACCGACAGCGGGGTGTCCATCATCGGCAATATCCAGCAGCAGGGGTTCCGGGTGGTCTTCGACGGCGCCCGGTCCAGGCTGGGGTTCTTGCCGCGCGGGTGCTAGTTCCGGTGGCTGCGGCCGTCGGCGGCGGGCGGAGAGCCCAAAGGCTTCGGCTTCTTTGTCCCGTCCGGCGCCGTTTCCGAGCTGTGACGTTTTATTACTAGTATTATATTATCTTGAGAAGCTTAAAAAAAAAAAAGCGAGTGTGAGCTGTGGAGTAAAACAAGTGATAAAGAGTAAAGTTTGCAGGGAAGAAGTCTGGATTCCAAAATCGGACATCATTTTTTTTTTTTTTTTTCCTGTACGGGTTGCTGTTTTACGCTAACGATGTAAGAAAATTGCTATCTAGTAACCACGTTGTGGTTAAGCTTGTTATTTTACATTTGTTGAGCTTTTTAAGTAGTAATGCTATTTTCAAAACGGAGGTGTTATTTTTCGAGGACCGAGGGAAGGGAGGGACGCACATGGGGCAGCGTGGATTGGCACCGTCTGTCGTCTTTCTTCCGCTTCGGGTCCAGTGCGTTGGGGCCCGTGAAGTACGGAAGTTCTGGTACCTTGGCGCTTTTTTGAAAAATAGGACAAACCCTTACACCCGGGAGGGAGTGCCGTAGTGCGCTGCGGGCTCATCACCAGCTATGGCGACAAATGACATACATACATACATACACGAACCGTGTCATCATTCTAATTACGTTGATAATTTGCTGAGATCACGTTGCAACATTCCAGCTGCCAACTTCGAAGAGTCCATGGACGTAACACTTCAAGCTTATTTATTAATTTAATTAATATATTATACTATAATATTTTAAATTTATCTATTAATTTAATTAATTTATAAATAAATTAAAATTATATAATTTAAAATTTTAAATAAAAATTAATTAATAGTAAATAAACTTAAATTATAAGTTTAAATTATTTTTATCATATTATAATCTTTTCTTTTTATAATATAAAAGATGCATAATATATATATATATTATTATGTTCATCAACTTTCACATATCGATTTTAATACTTGTAACGCTTCAAATTTACCTATTAATTTAATTAATTTATTAATAAATTAAAATTAAATAATTTTAAAATTTAAATTAATAATAAATAAATTTAGTTATTATTATTTTTTTAATTGCTGTAAAATTATTTTTGAATATTATGCATACATTCTCGTTTGGTATGAGGTCTGATATATGGTTCTCTGTCTATAGTTGTTTCATAATGTCAGTCTGCTGATTAATTGATTAGATATTTAAGAATTCTACAGGGCAAGGTTTTCGATCACTAATTATAGTTACATTGAAACACTCGCCTCCAGCAGGTTTTACGGAGGTTGCCAGCGTATCTGTATGTAGAATAACGTGACGAGGACCAATCTCTTAGGCACTAACCTGCTGCTTTTCTGCATTTTTAAAACAACTATGCATCTTGTGGTTAGTGGGCCCTTCTCCTGCAGCATGAAAAGTTCGCATCGAACCTTTTAAGGTAATGAGGGAGGTTTCTAATGGCATCACTGCCCTCTCGCAAACTGATAAGCAGAAGAAGCCATTCGTGGTGCACTGGCGACGACAACATGCCACGTCGAGCTATGCAAAAGCAAAAGAAGAACCTTGACTCTGGAGGCTCTCTCTCTCCTGCAACTTCTTATGGTCGAGGTGGGTCTTCAAGAACTGAATGCAACGATGTGGTACCACAATCATTTCATGCAGACGATTGGCAAAATTACTTAAAAGTCAAATATTTGCGAGAAACATGGCGGTAACCCCTGTCCACCATCAAGAGCAGGTATAACATTTTAAATGCCATCCATCCATGGAACTAAGGACAATTCCTAGCTAGAGATAACATACACACATTGCAAGAGCCCACTCTTCAATGACAATAGCTACATTTTTTTTTTCTTTTTTAAGATGAACCATTATTTTAGATCCGACTAGTTTTGATGATACATTATGGACTGAATCCTACTAGAAAACACTAGGGTGCACGCGATGGTTAGCATGCTCGTATCTCCAGAATGTCTTTAAAACAAATCAACACTTGCGTTACCATAAAATATTTATATTCAGAGATGTCAAAATTTTATATTCTCATCATGCTTTAGGTTCTAACAGGCACCAGTCAAACGTCAATAGGTTCCGAAACAATGAAATTTTTACTGTTAAAGCAGTAAACTTAAGTATTAATTAAAATAACAATAAAAGCAGGTCTCATTACCAGCAGAATAAATAACCAAATGACAGTCACAATATCACGTGATGCAACATAAAAAATTTGATGAAGATGGATTTGTGAGAAAATATGTAACCGTTAGCTCCATCCATAAAAATAACATTACCATTCTGAATGCAATTGATGGGCTAAAGCTAGATAAAAGGGAAAGCACCAGAACCTGATCCACGTTAACAAACTTTTTGCTGCCAATGAATGGTTTAGAGAAGTCTGCTAGCTTATACACCTTATTAGATGTGATAGATCTGAAGAACAGAAAAAGAGACCTACAAACCAAACCAGAAAAAAAATAATAAATTGAAGGCTTATATATCAAGCAAACACATTATTGGTAAGCAAATAACTCATTGGTAAGCAAAATTATTTTCCAAAAATAAATAATTATTAATAACAATGATATCTACAAAGCAGGATGTACATATCAAGCATATAATTGGTCATAATTTTTAAGCCATTGATCAGTAGGCTGAAAGGCTGCGGCAAATTGTCTGCTGTAAGTCAAACAGTGTTGTGCATATTATATCTTAATGATGTGTAACAAACAAATAATAAGCTGCATGATTACCCTAGGCATTAATTTCAGAGTTCTAAAAGCAAGTTATCAGCTGCCAAAGCTCCAGCCTCTAAAGAGACCACAAATATTGCATTCAAAGAATTATCTAACGCATTTGATGAATGTTGCTGAGAATAATACATTTGATGAATGATTAAAAATGCTAAAATAAAGTTCACTAGTGTCTTACAAGAAATATCCAGTATTAAGGTGCATAAATAATGTTATATACCTTGAAAGAATATTGCTGTACAGTTCATATACAGGAAGTCCTCTCTTTTCATTCTTCATAGGCACCTCTGTCCAGGATGAGTTCAGAGTTTGGTAGCCCAAGGTCGTACTTCCTTGTGCCATTTGAATAGAATAAACCCCAATGCTTCTCTGTGGGTTCACCTAGTTTGAGGTTCTCATCAAACAGGGCAAAAATAAAGGTCATAATTGGAACGCCAGGTTTCAGTGGGGTTCCCTTGATTGGATGTCCTGTCACATGTTCCACAAGCTTTTGATTAAACGTAGCAGCATTTTGCAATGAAGCAGCATAATCATTAGGGTGTCCCTCTGAAGGCCAGCCAGTCTCCGTGACAACTAGAGTTAACTTGGTGAACCCGAGAGAAATTGCAGCAAAATTCAATGAATCAACCAAAAGATCAAATAAATTCGTGTACAGAAGTCCAGTGTTTGGATCTGTGTAATTGAAGAGTTGTGGATCTTCTGAAAATAAAGCAAAGTCCAGTGGAATGTATGGAGTCTCTTTAAAAGTTAGATATGGGTAAAGATTCACCATGAAGGGGGATTTTGTCTTATCAAGAAATCCCAGAATAGGCCTCAGAACAGCCTCTGCAATGGACTCTTGGAATACAGCCTTGGATGGAGGATATCTTATTGCTAATACTGCCAAAGAATGTGGCGTGGAAACCTTTATTTGCCTATGCAACCTGAATCTCTTTAATGATCTGAACATGTTTTTCATGGCAGTTAGAAGTATGGGGGCGAATTCTGGGAGCATTGAGACCTCATTTCCAAGTGCTATGGAAGATATTCTGGTGTCATGGTAAAAAGGAAGGATGGCTTGTTTAACAATAATATCTCCTTTTAATGGATCAGAAGCCAAAGATAGGATATCTTCATTTGGGATGCATAATGACAAGGAGATATTGGTGTTTGCAAAAGCTCTGATTACAGATAGATCCATGTCAAAAGTCTTCACATGTCTCATTGATAGTGAGGATATTAGCTTCACTGCCACCTCATTAGGAGGAAGATCAGAGCCCAAGCGCCCATAGTTCACTCCAACTTTAGGATCTGGACATTAAGAAAGCACTAACCAAGTAAATTTTGCATCAATACATAAAAAGTTGTATAGATTAAAATATTTGTTACTAAAGCAATTGAAACTTGAATGGTTCTTCCAGTATAATAAGACGAAATAACTAGCATGAAATTCATATACTTGATAAATAGTGATAATAATATAATTCAGAAAAATGACAAAATTTGATGTGCTCGAACATGGCTAGTTTTATACTAAAACAAAACAGATGCTGATTCTATCTTGCAATGTGCAATGTAAGTTTTCAAAAGAAGACAAAGTTTATGTGCAATGTTGCAAAAAGAAGGCACAGATGTAAAAGGATATTTGTGTCACTGGCAAGAACGATGTCTTTTTTCAAAATGCCAAAGCCATCATTAGAAGAAGAGATATAAGTTTTCAAAAGAAGACAAAGTTTATGCGCAGTGTTCCAAAAGGAAGGCACATATGTAAAGGACATTCGTGTGTCACTGGCAAGATCGTGGTCTTTTTTCAAAATGCCAAAACCATCATTAGAAGAAGAGATATTCAATCACAGCAGAGGTATAGGGGTTGAGTGTACCAACTTTGTATGCTTATCTATACGTAATAAATTTGCTTATTGTTTAAACTTTGCCGATTTGACTTCCCCCTCCTATTTTTAAATAAACTCGGACTTAGGGATGCACTTCATTTCAATATTATATTTGATTTTCTTGATCAACAGTTCTCACAATATAGTAAAGCATCTTTTTTTTACCATCTAAAAGACCTACTCCTAAAATTTGTAGCTAAATTGTATATATAATGAATAAAAAAGACCTAATTCCATAGTACTCTCTCATTTTGATCAGTGCAGGTGATGGCTTCCTTCAAGATGAGAAGGGAGTTGAAGGTGCCCCAAAAAAAAGAAAAGAAAACACTTGTAAGAAGCTACACCTATACAAAGCAATAAAAAAACACACCTTCAACAATCAAACCACACGACCACGGAACTGTAGAAGAGGAAAGAAAGCTAGAACATAATGTCCAAGAAATATGTGCAAAAATAAATAAATAAATAAAATCTTGGAGCCTGATTTGAACATAGTTGTTCATTATTTCATATAAATGTGTTCTTTTTCCTTGGAAATAGCGAGCAAATCAACAAACACAATTGTGGAAGGAAAAAATTCCGAATATTTCTACTTTACAGATCAACCATATAGATAACCTTTCTTTCCCTTTCACTTAATTAGCAGAAAATCCAGACATATGAGCAAACCCGACAAGCTATTTGAAAGGAAAATGCTCTATAAAATAATAAAAACAATCTTTTATTGGCAGAAAAATGACCACCCTTTTTGCAAATAAGGTAAAAGAAAGAAAAACTACCCAAGAACACAAAATCTCCCCGTTACAAACCATTCAAAACTCGCACCAAACCCTAAACAAGATTCAAAAAAAAAAATGTCAGGAAAATTAAAAAATAAAATCGCAAATCTCGTATGATGAATCAACCAGATTTAAACAGAACCAGTGCCACAACAAGATGAACGTAACAAAACTTGAAAAATGGAGTCAAACAGGAAATTAAATCTATAAGGGAAGCCAGATGCATCGATTGAAGGCGAAGAGAACGGAGGCGTCGCAAGAGATCAAACGAGACGGGAATTCGGCCGTACCTTCGAAGGTTAGAACACGAGAAGCAGACCCGATCGAGAGGACGAGGCAGAGAAAAAAGAGATAGAGAGACGCCAAATTCTCAAGGGTTTGCTTCCGAACCGATCCCATCGTATTTTCTTCCAAGAAAACGGGACGAAGAAGAAGCGGGAAGTGTGATGGGAGGAAGGAGCCAGCGGCGGTTCTCTTATCGCTGAGGTCTAATTCATCTCCGGTGTGCTTACCGCTTCTCCGAGCAAAGCTACGTAACATTTGCTGCCTCCGGGTGTCCCTGATTTAACGAGGCTAAATCAATGCCTTTTCACATATATAACCTCCTGGTTTAAGAAAAGCACTTCAGTGTGAAACTTGCCACTTATGGGGGTGTTATTTGTAAATATGCTAGTGCTAATTTCCCGTTGCTTCCAGCGACTTAGGCATCGGCATATTTATACATAACCCCTCAGTTGGCGTGAATATTACCAGATCTTTGAACAAGGAATGCGACCCTTGCTCATACGAAGGCAAATATTGCTTTATGGAATGCACATGCTAACAAACAACCGGGGACAAAATGCCATCTTTAATAAGTTGGCAACCACCATCATCCACCATCCATTAAGCTGGGTCCATCTGACCAATATTACGTTATTACCTATATGTTGACTTCCAAGTTAGTTCTAGCATGCGAGACATATGTGAGTTAAAAGCATCATCACAATATAATTTAACTTTTTTATCGTTATAGGTTTGATGGTGATATTTTGTTACATTTTACTTGTGTGTTTCTCTTGTTTCTCTCGTGTAAAATAGATGAAATGAATTAACAAAAGTGTATTTTAATTCAAAAAAAAAACTAAGCCTAGTGTTGCATGGATGGAGAAGCAAGCGCGGTAGTATGGGCATGTTATGATAGCTAAATATGTTGATGGGTAAATACTTTAGTTGAAAAACTTATATGTAACCAGTGGTGCAAGGGGACACAAACATCTACGATCCCTCCATGTGATTGAAATTCTCTTTTTCCAATGTTTCTGTTTTCTATTGAACAAAAGGAAAGCTTGGGTAGAAAATCAGTTGTCAATTCTCTTCCTTTTTTTTCTTTATGCTTATGGCCATGTCTGCACTACGGTTTAGGTTCCTTCTTCTTATGCAAGGGTTTATTCTTTGGAATAAACATAGAGTTAAGTAAGATAATGAATTAGCCTTTATTAGTTGGAATTTGAAAGTTTTGATTCTTGAAACAAGTTATCTTCTATTTATATAACATAAATAATATCTTTTATTTTTATTTTTCTCATGAAATAATTTGTAAGTCGATTGATCAATCTATTTGGATGAAAAGCATTGTACTTAAAATTGCTTATATATAATATACTTGCATCATGTATGTGAAGTGATATATAAAGCAGTGAGAGAAAGTTCATCATCATCATCATTTCAGATGAAGAATAGAATTTTTGTCATCTATGAATGTCACTTTATTGTATATCTCCATCACTTAGTTATAAATGTAAATTAAAAACATGATAGTGCAAAGGTGAAGACATAAGCTTATAGTGTGAAGATTTTTCTGAAATCTGGGACGTGCCATTTAGGTGAAGCGTGGTTGTGACTTAGAAAAGTGTACAAATGAAGGAATTTATGTTCTAGATAATAACGACTCTATGGCAAGAAAATTGATAGCCATGGATGGTGCATGACAACAACCTCGGCCCATATATAATGAAAAGATGGTCATAAAGAGATGAATTAAAAAGATACAAGCAGGGAGATGATACATTGTCCTATTACTTGATTATTCTATGCAAATAAATGTGTAGCTTTCAACACGTTCAAATATACCTATCAAACTAGTTAGACCAACGCAATGCACGAAGCATAAATAAATATTAACATAATAATGTATTACTAATCTAAATATAGTTACTGTTATTTAATTAAATATCTATCATAAATTTGTACGATGAAAAATAAAAATTATTCAAACACATTTCATTTTCAAACTAATCAAAAACTACTTCACCTTCTCTTTCGGTTTACGTTAAATTTATATAGTGAATTGCCAATATGCTATTCTACCCAATAATTTATTTAAGCTTAATATATGTTTGATATGGTTTTTTATAGTTCATGACGCTAATTTAACTCTTTGACCACTCTTGGATTCCATGTTTTTATGCTTCCACTGTACATATAACGTTGGGAAAGTTTTTATTTTTATTTTTTTTGTGTTTTCGTTTGCTGTTTCCGCTGTACGCACGCTAGCTCATGCGTTAAAAATGAACTACTCCTCCATGGTGGGAAAACATCAAAAGAAGTTCCTGCCGGTAGCCTTCCACACAATCTCAAACGCAAACGTTTTCGAACAAAGGAGTTCTGCGTAATATCAAGTCGTGTGGTGGCCTCATCTGAAAAATGCCTAAGTTAAGAATCAACTACTCTCGGCAATCATCTTGACGGGACCAGTTCAATGTTAACGAAAGCCTTTTTACATCTAAGCCCCCATGAAAATAGTTCAATTAGGAACTCATTCGTAATGTAAATTCATGGCGGTGATTTTAAGACCGAACCGTAACGCCAAAGTATTTACATATAACCCCTTATAAGATGGAAATATTGTTAGTTTAGATAAAACAATACTTCTTCGCCGACTGTTAAGAATTATTTTCCAAGAATCGCCGGCTTCAGCCCTCGTTCCCTTACCAAGAATATAACCAAACCCTTGTTAGAAGTAAATGTTAGTAGTTTAGATGTAATAAAAGTTCTTCGCCGGCTGGGAGTTGTTTCCAGGGATCCGCGGCTCCGCGCTCTCTTTCCAAGAACTCATCCCCCAGCTCTCTCCCCTCTCTCTCCGGTGGAGCCATGGTGGCCGCCGTCAGGTGGAGCGTCGCCAGAGGCGCGGCGGCGGTCCAATCCGTGTACCAGAGGCGGCGGTGGGGAACCCTCGCTTCCTTGGCCAGGCCCTTGTCAGAAGGCGCCACCGGGGGTTCTTCCGGTGAGCCGCCGGAAATCTGGCAGCAGCCCGGGGTCCCTGGGGCTGCCGTTCACTCGGTGAACCTTCCGGGCCGGATCAATGTGATCAGGGTCGGAAGAGGGAGCTCTGGGGCCACTGCCGGCGGTGGTGGAGGGCTCGGTTCAAAGGAGGGGACACGGGGCGGTTCCAACTTTGGGAAGGAATTCCCGACCCCAAAGGAGATTTGTCAGCGTTTGGATAAGTTTGTGATCGGTCAGGAGAGGGCAAAGAAGGTAACTTTGATGGCTTTGATCTGATTTCACCCTTGAATCACGGGGTTATCTGGTTGAATTATTGATCAGTAACTTCTTGGTGCATGGGAACTTAATCATAAAAGCACTTATCCTTTTCCTGAACGAGCCCTTGTCTCTATTCTTCATGGGATGCTTGGGCTTTGGTACCATCATGCTAGATTGTTGTAGTCGCTGGATGGATGAGTTCTGGTTTTTTGTACCTTTCCATCATATGATCGTGAATGCGCAACATGTTCCATAAACTGGATATTGGAACGCTATGATCGTGTTTTTCGTGTTCTTTTTCTCGATATTCTGACACAGTTAGCATTATAGTGATTTGACAAAAGTGCAGTGCGTTAAAACCAAGGGGAATACTGAGATCCTTGACGAAATCTGTGCCAGTTACATTGACAAGTTCATTGTTTGAGTGCAAAATGTTATTGGTGAATGCTACACATGCCATGTTCATGGTGTTCCATTATGGTTGATCATCAGAACTATATTCTAAATATGCATCTCATTGTTAAATACTAAGCATACCTAGTTAATATGATGTTTATGCCATGTGCATTGAACAATGTTTTTTGCTCGTAAGAAACATGGTTCATGAATTTTTTAGGATAGTACTGAGCAAACAACATCTTGAATTCTAATATCAATTGCCTCTTAAAATTGTAAGGTTGAATATTGGTTGTTCTTCAATGCTTGCTATTAGACTGTGAAATGAGTTTTCTAATGATTGCAAGAAAATGTTCTAAGACCACAATCAACGAAATCATATATAAGATACTTTGACCAGTCTGGATTATTCTATGTGATTGTGTAATTTAGCATTTGTTCAAAAGAAAAAAAGGAAACCCAATATACTGTGGCGCAGGTACTCTCTGTTGCAGTGTACAATCATTACAAAAGGATCTATCTCAAGTCCTTGTCAAGGTGGTAGATTCTCATCTTACATTTTCGCTGTTGTCTCTTATAATTGTTTCTACAACTTATGTGTTAGAATTTCTATAATGGGACATATTTGTCTTTGTATCGGACTGTAGAATTGAAACATTCAGGGATAGGGGATGACCTTAAATTTGATTTCCATGATACCGATTCTCAGGTCAGCAGGAGATTCATATTGTGGTGAAACTAATACCAATGACAGTGATGTGGTTGAACTTGAGAAAAGCAACATTCTTTTAATGGGCCCGACAGGCTCAGGTACATATCATTTGTAATATCTCTATAACTAGCGGTGCTGTTCTTATTTGATGCACTAGATATCAGTGTTATTTGCATCACTTATAAACTTTGGGATCTGTAATTGTCTCAATAGCTCCCATCATTGGTTATATAGCCTCAAGTTATCAATCAGTGATTTAGAGGAAAAAAAATGTAATTAAGAAAACTTCGATCATACCACATCCATCTTCCATGTTCTTGGGAAAGCTACTCGGTTCATATTTCATGTCCACATTGTAGTGTCTGTTATTTCTAGCACCTTCTTGCAGTCAGCTTCTGCTTTTTTTTTTTTTTTTTTTTTTTTTTGTGTGTGGTAGATTTTTATGCCCTTGATAAGTAGGAACCAGTTTATCAGCTTTAATCTTTCCTTTGGTTTGATTGAACTCAAACAATCTTAAATAGTAAGAGACAGCTATAGAATATTGGAAATTTGGAATACCAAGTCTTCTGTGAAAATTGCCATCTCATTCTCTTCCACATCTTTTGGGTTTTTTTTGGGTGTTCTTTAAAAACTCAATTAAAGATATATTGCATCAGTTATGTATTAAATGATAAATTACATTAACAGCAACATGTAGCCAGGGGAATCTGTATATACTAGGTAGGACTGTTTTGAGGACACGTCAAGTTAAATTCAGCAAAATAAAAAAGTGTTGTGGGTTCATTGGATGCTTGACTAGCTTATGCATCTTCTCTTTCGAAATGATGTTTTCCAATGATATTTGGTGGTTTTGATGCAAAATTCTTTTCTTTACTTCATTATTGACTTGGTTCAGCCATCATCAAGAATTGGTTCGTTGGACCATTATCCAATACAAGCAATAGATTTCTTGATATCTGAATCATTCTTCTCAAAAGATGATTCTGACTCTGGTGCTGGTCTAGCACTGCCTTATCTTTTGGCTTTTTCATTTGAAACACTTGGGGGTGGATGGTTGGGTACGTAGTTGCATGGTGCTTATATGCGAAACATATCTGCTGCACAAATACTTTAGCTAAATGATGGGAGATAAACTTGATGCTATCTTGCTCACTCACACTGTTTCTTCAAGGACAGGAAAAACATTACTAGTAAAAACATTGGCTCGGTTTGTGAATGTGCCATTTGCAATTGCTGATGCAACAACACTTACTCAGGCAAGTTCAATTTGTTTTGGTACATTATATGCAAGAATAGGAGTCTAATAGAATAATTTTGTCAGTATTGCTAAGCAGAGATTTAAAACTGAGTTTGTCAATATAAAATTGGATCATTCATGAGTCCCTCAAGGTTTATTTATATTGCTTTATCTTATTTCATTTTATTTTTTATAGTCAACTTCAGTCTGTAGGCTTAGTTGGGCTACACATGGAGGACTAGCGCACCTTTCACTGAACCATGCTTTAATTAGGTTAGAACAATACCAGTCTGTGCATTGACCCTGTATTGTTCTGAACGATTAAATTGCTTGAGCAGGTCATTGAACTGCTCCACCACAATGTGGCCTAATCCCACCCTTTTTTCTGCGAACTGAGCCTTGAACAACACTGCCTTAGCTCGGGCCCTGAAGTTATCCCGGTTGGAACCCTGGAATAGACTGTGGGGTTCAACTGCTTCTCTGGGAAGGGTACAAGAATTGGGCGCATGCACTGGCAGCAAACCTCGAGCATTATCTTGTCTGAGAGATTTAATATTGGATATTATGTAACATTTTATCTTACTCCACCTATGCTCATCTGGGTTTACTTCTCCTTTTTTTTTTTTTTTTAAATTCTTCCCCATCTTTCTTTTCATTACTTAATAAAGAATAACATAAACAGATTGAAAGCAAGCATTTATAGGTCCATAAAATCGGTATCGAGAATTGTAGTGGTACATTATTAGTTTGGTATAGTGCAGGTCAGTACGATATGCACTCTGTATTGAGACAGAGTGCTGATTCTTTTTTCACTCTTAGGCACCTGGTATACGGATTGATACTGGATAGTTCAGTTCATACCGAATCAAAACTCAACACTGTACTAGTATCTTACCCATACAGATAGCATGGATCAGTATAGGTCGGTACAGTAGAACTTGATTTATACATTAACAGATCAACTTGATTTTATTTCTTTTATTTGACATAAATGTGTCAAGATTCTAACATCAACATTATTGCAAAGATTATTGTATCATTCACAGTTTATCCTAAGAGTACCATTCATCTAATCCTGCATTATCATATAAATTAAGATGGAAAATGAGGCTACATAAATTAAAGAAGGCACATAAACCCCCCCTGCTTGAACCAGAGCTTGGGCACAAAGCATTCTTATTGCACGACCCTTTTTCTGTGTGGCTGCATTTCTGCATAATGCTTTGTTATCCTTTCAACATCAAACACATTCTATATGTAATAGCAGAAATTCTTAGCTATATTAATTGACTCCATCAAAGAAATTTTAATTGGTTTGGTTGTTAACATTATTGATATCCTTTTCATTAGACGAAAAGGTTCACAGCATGTTCTTCTCACTTTTAAATTTTGTTCAGTTATGATGTTAAAGATGAGTTAGTGATAGAAATTTTGAAAATATTGTTGTCTACAGAAGTTGAGATGCCTTATGAATTAACATGTTGTTATGTCCAGGCAGGATATGTTGGTGAAGATGTGGACTCTATATTGTGCAAACTTTTGATGGTACTTGTCAAGATTATCTTTTTATTTTTGGTTAGAACAAATATTATCTTTTTAAAGCATCATAATTCATCATTAATTTTCTTTTATTCCTTCTTTCACATGCTCTTAACCTATTGGAGGAGATTTTGATATGCCATGGGTATGCTATGAATATTGATCGCTATAAACATCTACATGTATGTAGTTGCACATAGTGTTGGTATAACAAAAGTGGTCCATGAAGAGCAGGCTTTATCTTGAGGTGTAGAAGCTAGTACAAGATAATCATAGAAGTGTAAAATAAAAATATTAAAGGAAACTTTTTAGTTGCAAGGAAAAAGTCCAATAAGAAGAATATGAAGATTGTGGTGCCCATTATATGCCCATGGGATGCAAGTCCTCAAAATCATTCTTTTTTTGGGATCAGCTAGCACAATGCCAAAATTGATTGCTAGGTGTAACATTTTTGTTGGGCTTGTTAATTAACGAATTTGAAGGTACAAATATATTAATTGGGGGGAGGTACATCTGTTGTGATGATCCATATTTTCAGTGTGGAATATTTTATGAGGTAATTATGTTGCTCATTCTATTCTATGATCTATAGTATTTGTACAGAAAAGTGTAGTATTCATTTTAATCTCTCCCTCCCTGTGTCCCTTCCTCCATAAACACCCAAAAAAGTGGGGGGGACAAGAAAAGGAAGGCAGCTACAGAGACGATAGCTGGATTTGTGTCAAAGGGTTAAGAAAGAAGAGGGGAAGACCCCAAAAATATCAATGAAAAGTTTTAATGCGTTTTAGAAAAGTTGGCAGTGTCATTAGTGTGGGCATTAAAGGGATCCTGTTGAGAATTAGAGGAATGTTTGTTACTTGTGGTTACGATTTTGGTTGTTAAATGATATTTTACTTTCATACGCATGCAGTACTAACCCATGCTTTTTCTTCCCTGTTTCTCAGGCTGCTGACTTTAATGTGGCAGCTGCACAGCAGGGAATTGTGTACATTGATGAAGTGGATAAGATTTCGAGAAAGGTTCTCTTAAGATCAAGTGGGCGTGAATGTTGTAATTTAACCATATAAGTTTTAGCACTTATTTTATGCTTGCATGGCCAGGCTGAAAGCCTTGACATTATCAGAGATGTATCCGGCGAAGGTGTCCAACAGGCTTTGTTAAAAATGCTTGAAGGAACTGTGAGTACCTGCTCTTATGTTGCAGTATATATGCTATGCTGTTTTTCCATTCAACCTGTCATTGTTGTTTAATTAATTGTTTCCTGAAATGAGATCTATCTGCTCATGCAATGTTTTGTTCTGCGAAACTTTTAAAGTGGATTATGAACCTACTCTTCTCCCATGCCAAATTGCATACAGCATATATAGAGCAGGATGTTAGGTCCAGGCCCACTAGATGCATGAGTTTGGGACTGCCTGCAACAACATGCCTCACACTTCAAGATTTTTTTTTTTTTTATAAATTTTAAATACTTCTAATGTTTGGTTTTTTTTCTCATTTAGGTTGTTAATGTGACAAAGAAAGGAACTCGAAAGAATCCACGTGGTGAAGGCATCCAGGTATTTCTACATCAAAATGTCACATGCTGGTCTGAACGTTGAACATCACCATAGGCGTATACGTGCTGAATAAAGTCTGCAGTGTTCAGGGCGGCCCACCTCACATGGAGGATTAGCTGGCACCTGAAAGTTTTAGTAAATTTAGTTGGAGATGAGCTGCCCAAGCTCATATAATCCAGGAGTCTATAATCATTTCAAGATTTTTGTGATATCCCAGAAACAGGGAAAATTATATATGTTAGGCATGATCTCTAGATTTTTTTCATCTCCCATTTCCTCTTATCAGCTATACCACCCTGAGCCAGCTCAGTTACAATTTAAAAACAGAGAGCCCTGGGTGCTATCCTTGTGTCGCATCCTGGGGAATGCAAATGCCACTTTTATAGTTTCATGAATTTGCCAGTGATTATCTGTAGTTGAATATTTTGAGGTTCTTTTTACGTGCATAAATGTTGCATCTGTTGCTTTAGAAGGGTCTATCCTATTTCAGTTTGCATACAGACGGACATGATCTTCTCTCCGAGAGCATACATGCTGTTATCTGAGATTTCTATTACCCTAAGCATGCATCAAAGTTTTCTGCTTCCTAAATTTGCTTAATTATATACATAATTAAATATCATGCTGCTAACTGTATAGATCCTAAAATTACATGGAATCTATAAAAGAAAGTTGATAAAGTGGAGAAAAGGAACTGAATGTACCAAAACATATGAACTTGGAAAATGTTAAAAACAGACATCAAATTGTTAACAAAAGAATACTAGCAAATACTAACCCAAAGATAATGTAAAAGGAAAACAGTACCAAATTGATTGTAACATCTGGCCTTCCATATTGATGACAAAACATCCAATGTTGAAATGTGTCAGATAATGCAAAGAAATGTATTACAAATAAGATCTTAATTTTCTTAGATATGTAACCTTAACCATAAAATCAGGAGTCTTGTCCAACCATTTGGGATCAGTTCTATGAATCACTATTCACTAATCATTCCTGTTAAGGGCAACTCTTCCAATGCTGGTCCCACACCTGGATAGAAAAAAGTGGAGGGTTGATATTTGATTGGTGCCTAGCTGTAAGAAGTAGCTAAAACTGCAAAACGATTCCTATTTGATATTCAGAATTTGTTAGAAACCTAAATCATGGAAAAAGCTTGTGTAAGAATATTTGGTGCTCTCTTACAACTACCATTCAAGGATGGAAGGGGAAAATATTATTTGTTAAATACTAGATAATATGTTTGCCTTAATATTTTAATAAAATAATAATTTGATCAAGGTTTGCAACACCACTGTACCGGTACATGGTATAGGTTGGCACAGCATGGTACGCACTGCATACTGTGGGTGCCCATTCTTTTTTTCATCTGTAACTATAATATTATTTGGTACGGAGCGATTCAGTTCAGTTTGAGTCAGTTTGGTTATACTAAATTGAAACTCGGTACTTTATTGATATCTTATTGGTATGATCAGCATGACAGACCTTAAATTTGATAATCTTATATCTTTTGATTGACATAATTTCATGAAAATAGGAGATGGCTGGTATGCATGTGATCAAGACTGAAAATCTGGACCTACTGGATTTTTTTTTGGAATCTAGACATAGACCCTATTCTCAAACTCAAGTCTGATATGTGAAAATAATAACTACTAGAACTCAACTAACAGTGATTTTTGTCACCTCTGGATCATATTAATTAAATCCAACTTAATCCTAATCTAAACACAGACTAAATGGGTGGCCTCCAGACTCAAATCTAAAACTGAAATTTATCAAGTTTGCTTCCTGGTTATCCCAAATCTAGACCTCATTTGGCCCATTGCCCCTCTTTACTCTCACTGCAAGAAGATGAATAGGATGGGAAATCATGTGCACACGCGCATGCACGCACACACACACACACACACACACACACAGAGAGAGAGAGAGAGAGAGAGAGAGAGAGAGAGAGAGAGTTTCTCCAATTCCTTGCTGGATGGGGAAGAGCGAAAGCGAGATGAGTGGCCAGAGGCCCAGAATATTAGCTTTTGGTTCCCTTCAAGAGTTCAACATCAGTATATTTAAGGAAAAAGAGCTAATGAGCGGAGCTAGTTGCATACGGGTGCACATGTTAGTGGTAAGAATATATATTAGATTAGTGGTTAGCCATGGAACAACTTGGTTCCTTATTGCTATAAAATACTAGCGAATATCTTTAGAATTTTAGTTTTATAAAAAAATAGAGAATATCCATACAAATTTAGTTTAAGTGGGTATAGTGTAGATGTTTACATCTTTACTATAAAACTGTGATGCAGCAAGTGTTCTTGTAATAAGTTATTTATGCATCAAACTATGAAACCAAGATTTGAACTTTTTTCTTTTTTTTTTTTTTTCGGGGGGTGGGGGGGGGGTGTGGGAGAGTTTCCTGGTGCAAAGTCCTCAAGCCACTGCATTTGCTCTGTGTAACTGCCAGTATAAAATAAGCCAGAAACTTAAAAGCTTCCATAATTTGATATTGTCAGTATTCTTGCCATTTACCATCTCACTTTGATCCACTATAATTGATGTTTCTTTTCTTTTCTTTTCTTTTTTTTGGCCAGATAGATACTAAAGATATTCTCTTCGTATGTGGGGGTGCATTTGTTGGCCTAGAAAAGAAGATCTTAGAAAGGTTGTATGCTTCTAAAGGAATATTGATCTAAACAACTGTCATATTATGCTTGTCCCTATGGACATTCATGGAGGCTCAAATGAATTTTATACTATGCCAGGCGACAAGATGCTTCTATTGGTTTTAGAGCACCGGTATGCACAAATATGTGGAGTGGTGGTCTGACAAATGCTGCTATAGCATCGCCATTATTGGAATCAGTCAGTGCAATCCAGAAAAGACTTGATTCACCAGATATCTTGATTAGTCTTGATTCAATCAATGTTTGGGTAGTATGTCTTAAGGAATTTATTAATTTGTCTAGGTTGAGAGTGGTGACCTCATTGCATATGGTCTAATACCAGAATTTATTGGGAGGTTCCCAATACTTGTTAGTTTGTCTGCTCTCAATGAGGATCAACTTGTACAGGTAGTTTTTCAATGCAATTCCATTTGTTTATTCAGATGTTTGCTTCTAGCTTTTTGCAAACTGCAAGCTCTCTTTTTTTTGCTTTTTCTCTTTTTGCATGAATTTGCATCCTGTGTGCTGTTCATGAAGATATTATTTATCCTCTGCATATTTGATTGCTTTTAGCACGGTGCCATTATGATAAATTATTGATTTTGTTGGTAGCTAACCCTTTCTTTTGTGCCAATTTTAATTCTTTTCAGGTTCTCACAAAACCCAAAAATGCCCTGGGCAAGCAATACAAAAAGCTGTTTCAAATGAATGATGTGATTTTGGGTTCTATTTTTATATGTTTAAGAAATTAAATATTTTGATCAAACTTTCTCTTTTCTACCATAAAAAAAAGATGCCTGATAAGCTGAAAAGATTTTCAGATTAGTTATTTGATTTTGTACCAGGTCAAGCTGCATTTGACTGAAAAGGCTTTGCAGTTGATTGCAAAGAAAGCAATGGCTAAAAATACAGGGGCTCGAGGCTTGAGATCAATATTGGAGAACATTTTGACAGAAGCAATGTATGAGGTGCGATTCTCATCTTCAGTTACCTACTCTCATCTTGAAGCTGCTGCATTTTATTATATATATATATATATATATTTATGCTTGTAGTCCTATACTTTGCATTGATATAACTTTTGTCTATTGAAAAAGGGAGCTGCAGAACTCACTAGTGCACAATAAGGCACATTTGCTCTCTCAGTGAATTGCTATTTCTAATGCTTTGGCATACAAGCTCTGCATGGATTAGCTGGCAATTCTGGAATCTTATCCTTGACTTTACTGGTCTGTGATATTATAGATTTCAAACATTATCATCAGTGTGGCACAAGTTTTTATCTTTTTCTTGTAGATTCCTGGCACAAGAACAGGCAAAGATAAAATAGACGCTGTTGTGGTTGATGAAGAGTCTGTTGGATATATGCACTCGCATGGATGTGGTGTTAAGATTCTTTATGGTGAAGGTGCACTGGAGCAGTATCTTTCTCATCAAAATGCAAATGACCCTGTGGTACGTGCCAGCAAATCTAATCATACTTTTCTTTGTAACTTCTGCTTGTTATTAACTCTTTCTGTTGTAAAAATGTGTTTCTATCACATGTTCATTGCTTTGCCACTGTGTATACATGGATCTTTTTGCTCATATGTAAGTTCGGTATTTACCTTGACTGAGTGATATAACTTTTCTTCTGATGATGGAATGACATGTGCAATTATCTTCTTTTTTTATTCTTCTCCCATCTTTTTGCTAATTTGACATTCTGCAAAAGTTATGGCAAGATGTATTACCGAAATTACTTGTCACCTGCTAATCCGTATATGATGGAAACACTTCTATATTAACCGCATCTCTGCAAGCACATTGCGTAGTTTTCATTTGATTTCTTGTAAGTCGTTACGAGATTCTCAACTTCTTAGTTCATGAATTTTAATGGGATGCTGAGAAGCTTATTTTTTCTTGTTGGGCACATTACAGTTTATTTTGATCTCTTACATGGGAATTTTAATCATACTTGGCTGGATGAATGCTGAAATTTCATGTGGAAATTCACATGTGGCTATTTAGGAATCTAGTGTTTTGAGACTACATCCAACAGCTTTACATCTTGAGAACAGTGTTTGGAGCAGTTTTAGAAAGTGACCTGCTTAGGTTTTGCAGTCATATATGGTTTTGGTCGTACTGCTGCAACTGTTCAATAGTGTGTTGTATCAGAAAGCAGCGATTTAATTTCAACGGATGGTTGGTCCCTTGAGGTAAGCTTTTTTTATTAATGGTGGCATTAAGTTCTAAGTTCCTTTGTAATGTCACCATCAGTCATAATCCTAAATGTGTTTTGTTTTAGACAGCCCTCAACAGGTTTGAGGGAGAGTCTTGTACTAATGGTGGCATTATGTAGCGTAACAAAATTCTAATTGGTAACCCATTCATGTGTAGCATATAGCCCTCTATTTAAATGAGATGCAACATCATAGCAAAGTGAGATTATATTCAGGACAAAAATGGATTTTATACCTGTAGTCATTGGTTACTGCTCAATTAGAAACCAGAAATTACTAGCTCAAACACTGGAAATGGAATCTGGTTGAATGACTTGCTCTTTGAAGCATTTTAACCGGACTGGTAGCTAAGTAGAACCCAGGGGGTAACCCATGTCATCATAGTATTGATGCTACAGAGAAGCGAACAGAGATATGATTAGCTTTCTGATACCATACCGATAGAGTGCTGGTAATGATACCAAGGTACTGAGTTTCAATTAGGCTGAACTGTACCGAATAGTGTAAGAGAGAAAAGAAGGGGTATTGTATTGATATAACATGCATACCAATAATGTATTGATATAGATTTCGATACAGATTATGAGGGTCTTGAATGAAACAGTAGGATTATATCTTAATTGAATTGTAAAAGGTCTCAAATTATAGTCAACCTAGCTAGAGAATTCCCAATATTGTGGGTTGTAAGCAAATAAGACGTCAGGTTAATTATCATCGAAATTGGTGGGTTGAATTAAGGCACATACAGAATGACTTCAAACTTGAGATACTAAGCTCATACCATGAACTAGACCGTACAAGTCATACATCTTACTGCTGTAACACAGGCATGTTGATCATCCCCACGTAACAACTTGCAAAGGCGCATAGCTTCTCATGAGTCAATTGACATGGAGAACATTACTCAAAAACAGGTAAGAAGCCATGCGCATAGCTTGGTTTAATCAAATTACAGCTACGAGACACGTAAGAAGCTACTCAAAAACAAACAGCTCACGAGGTTTGACACCCTGCCAACATCTGGTTCGCCACGTTCCCCTTCCAGAAACGTAAGGCTCAGAAGATGCAGCTCCAGTAGCCTCCAAAAAGATACAGCTCCACTTAATGTGCCAACATGAGTAGAACCATGTTCTATGGAGCTGCCAAGAGTTTGTATTTTCATTTTTTTTTTTTTTTTTTTCCATCAATGGGTTTTCAACATAAAAATAATAACACAAATAAATCAAGAAGAAAGATCGAGTAAAGTACATGGAGACTCATCTGCTTGATGCAGTGAAAGTGAGTGATTTAAGCTCAAGCAGACCAGATTGTTGGCAGTCAAAGCTAACCACTGCATCACTGCCAGTGAGACAAAATATGACGTGAAACCTGGTACCTCTCATGATATCTGCACTCCCCATTGGCAGAAGATTCATTCTTCACATAGCATCAGAAGAAATAAAGGTCAGCTGCAACAGGCCCCTGCCATCAACCACTCGTGATCCGGAATCCTGAAGTATGTTGCTACATTGGCATGGGCTTCGTAATTAGCTAGAAGAGATCAGCCTAGGTAATGCCATGACCGTGTCATTGCGCTGCGTCTTTCATGGGGACTAGGGGGGGCAGCACCATATCACGGTCCTGATCCACCTCAAAGAGTGGCAGGCTTCCTGGATTTTTCTCCTCCAAAACAAGGTTTACTGGAGTCTCAGCTGGATAGCTTTTCAGAATGAACTCAATTTGATCTCCGCTGATCTCATTATGATCCAGAAGAACCTGCAAATTAGGAAAAATGAACCACATCACAGAAAGCAGATGACATCAGCTACAAGTAAGACGCCCTAAATGTCAGTCTAGATCCCACAACTGCGACATCAAACTTGCAATTAACTGATGCTATGTTGTTGCTGACAACCATCCACCTTACTACCTGTTTTTCTTTCATGCTAACGTTTTGAAATATAATATGTTCATTCTGGACAATCACAATAAATACCAACGACCATCTAAAATCTTAGACTGACAAAACACCACAGCCAGTAGTGGCATTTGATAAAAATTAAGTAAACGCAATTGAGTTTCAAAAGAAGACTTTAAGTAGGATACCTTTGTTGTTTTGAGGAGGGCTGCAGCATGCCTTCTCAACATAGAAATTGTTTTCCTGTACATGTCATGCATCAGTTCTTCAGTTCTTTGAGCAACTCGATCATCCAAATCAAAGTTAATTGGAGGATCAATAAGGCCATAGTCATCATAGAGCGATCCTTCAAAATCCAAACATGGACCAACAAAGCTAGGATTCTTTTTCCAAGGAAAAGGTTCTCCATGTATGGTCATAGGATTCTCCAAGTTCCAACTGTTGCAAGAGGGATTAGAAGCTACTCTCTATTCATATAAAAATGGAAAGAAAATTGTCTGAATATTAACAGATATGATGATTTACATGCATAAAATTTTACGAGCAAGGCAAGTTGCATCTTCAAGATACTTCAAGGATGCTTTTGATGTATCTCGTCCATAAATAACCTCTTCAGCAGCTCTTCCTCCTAATAGCACCTTTACACATCCAAAGTAGCAGCATCCAGATGGTTGAAGAGTAGATGACAGTTAAAACACCCACTTCAAAGGAGTTGTGGAAGGCTAATCCATACCTGAAGACGGTGCAGTAGCTGAGGCCGCCTTTCAAACATGTATGATTCTTCATCAAGATGAAGAAATACAATTTGAGAGAGGGTCTGTAAGTATATAAAATAAGTTTAGAGGTTTGATTTAAATTATGATCATTGAAAGGTTTGAGTTTTATATTTCGTACTAAACTAGCTAACTCAAATAGAGAAGCCATTGTGAAGAATATAGCATGCCATACTGATGCGTACCACCTCATACCAGACATACTTTACTCAAACTGAAACTCGGTACCAAGGAGCGCATTGAGTCTTGGCATGCCAAACCAATCCTTGACATGCCAAACCAATCCTGTACTGGCATGATATTAGTGGTACCAGCATGGGATCCAGTGCTAAGTTTACAAACACAAAAAAAATACGTATAGAGCACCAAAGAAAAGAACCTGGCCACGAGGAATTATTGAAATACGTTCACAGAATTCAACTTTTGCATTTTCATATCGTCTCAACAAATGGGATGTTATTGCTACTCCAACCTCTGTCACAGCCCTCCGGCATTGCCCTTGATGACCTAATTCAATTCCCAAACGTTTGGGTCCTATTGTCAGCCGGTCAACCGCATCATCCATGTCGGACTGAAGAATTGAATCGTGTCCATTCCTGACCGCCACTAAAGCAGACTCTTGCACCAGTTGTGCCAACTTAGCTCCCGTCCAACCTAATATGGCCAAGAATCAACTCCATAAACTGATAACGAAACTTATTCCAAAATATAGAACTTAAAATGATATAAAAACATAAGTTCATTCTGTACAAATGCTGAAAATGTTAATCAATAACAGGCTGATGTCTATAAATCAGATCTTGTTCTTCAAAATCAGCTGCTCTGCAGCACTTCATCTTATAACTAGCCAAGTCCTTGTTCTCATATGTTTTCATCGTTACATGGAAAAAGCTCTTCCTTCAAAGATTTGTCAATTATCACCCTGATAACCAATTAACAAGCATCAGAAAAGATAGAAACCACATAATTGCGAATTCCAACCTCGAGTTCGAGTAGGTCCCAAAACTCTCTAGACGTGCACAAACAAACCCAACATCTGATCTTTTTTTTTTTTTAATAAACTATTTTAAAATAATTATATGTGGCTTAAATGTTTTAGGTAACCTGCAATAGAACCAAAAACATATAGGGACGAGCGCACTTGCATATAGAACTAAAACAAAACAGAAGAAAAAAGTTACAAGATACATTTCTGGAGGTAAATCATATTTGCAGAAACCTAGAATTTAGTTCAACATTTAAAAGTACTTTTGCATTGTTCCAGGAAGCAATTGTACTTCCTTCAAAAAATGGCTTAAATTATAATAATTTCAGGGCTCAAGTTCCATACTCTATAGAATGAAATTGCTAGATATTTTCAGAATAAAGTTATGAATAAAGTAGAATTATTATATAGCATATGCCTAAATGAACTTTCACACCATTCAGCCCTTGAGAATATACCAGCAGCTAAATATAAATCAATACTCTAAACCAAGGTTTTAAATCTCATGAAACAAAGGTGTCCTGATTTTTTCATGGAACAAGATACCCCACATCTCGCCTCATCTCGATCCTTGACTTGGTCAGGAGTTCCGGTACTTGCTTAGGATGCTTTTTTTCTTTAAAAAAAAAATTATGAAGCTTTAGTATTTTATTCAATTTTTAAACATATTTGAACTTTAAAAGTTATATCTTTACGATAAAAATAGATATATTTAAAATTGATACTATAATGTATTATGGCTGAGACAAAATGAGGTGGGACTGTCGAAATCGGTCTCGAAATATCTCTGAGATGAGATGTCTCAACCATCTTGGACCCCATCCTATTAAAACTTGAATTTTACTCTAAACATTATTTGAACTGAAAACAGACACTTTTCTACAATAACTTATAGGTGAACATTTCTCAAGAGTTCAATGAAGATCTAAAAATCTGAAAAGGAGTCAATTACCTGGCAAATTTTGAGCATAAGTTGATAGGTCAACAGTTGGTGACATCTTGACCTTGTGAGCATGAACTTTCAAGATGTCCAAACGCCCTTTTGCCCCTGGTGGGCGGATTCTGATCTGGAAAAGGAGAGCTGTAAATATAGATATTGATAATATTTGGACACAAACATATAAAACAGGATCCATCTATATATAAGTCAGATTCAATGCTTTTTACCACTGTAGAAGCATTAAAATTTAAAACCATGAACAACAGGTTTCATTAGATAAGCTTAACATCACTCTATATTCTACAACCATCCAATCTGCAGATGTATATAAGGGATATCAAATGTAGAATAAAGAAGAAAATAGTGGGTCCACAACTATGGCTTGCATAACCTATATTTGCTTACCATCATTGAATACTTCCACGTAAGAAGTCAGAATAGATCCAATTGGGCATCAAACATCAAAATAACAGTTTGACATGATAATTGAAAAGGAAGCATGCAAAAAGAATACAATAAGCCTAAAGAACAAACCTTGCGGTCAAAGCGACCAGGTCGAAGAAGTGCTGGATCTAACAAATCCATACGATTGGTAGCACCCAGGAATATAACACCCTTTCCAGTGTCAAAACCATCAAGCTCTATTAAGAGCTGGTTGAGTGTAGTCTCTCTCTCTTGTGTTGCAGCATTATAAAGGTAATCAGTAGACTCACTGAAAATGCCCTGGCGCCTGAACATATCAACATAGAATTTGACTTGAGTTACTCCCATCCACAAAGTCTGACTCTCATAACCACATAACTTTTTAGCATACCATGATCCCAATGATTCATATATTTATACTTTAAATTTTTCTTATCAATTGGTAAACAACGCTACCGTAAACACATGTTTCAATGGCATTGACTGCACTGAGGTCCATCACCATACCTAGTTGCCAATGCATCAATCTCATCAATAAACACAACTGATGGTTTGTTTACCTGCATGCACATATTTTTGAAATGCAGTGAATATATATAATACAAATAAACTTAGTTTTCATGAAATTTCCTCCATATGGAAACAAGAAATTAAAGATTGCAAAAAAGAAAAGTTAATTTGAAGAATTTTAAACATTAGAAACATTGGTGGTTCAGAAAGGAAATATGTAACTAATGTTGCTTTTTATTTAGTAATTCACAAAATAATAGACAATGCATTTTGTAGGGTATCTAAAACATAATGATCCACTAATTGGGGCAATAGCCTAACATAAAACAACAACAACAAAGTCTTAATCCCAAACTAGTTGGGATTGGTTATACGAATTCTTTCTCCATTCTATTTGGTTTCGAGTAATATTTTCTATAGGACACAAAGATTTTAAATCTTTCTTTATTACTTCCTCTTACATAATTTTTAGTTTACCTTTACCTTTTTTTTTATGTATTAAATTGCTCATTCACATAAGAGCATCTTTAGGTCTACGTTGCACATGTCTAAACCATCTAAGTTCTCCTTCCCTCAATTTATCTTTAATTGGTGCTACCTCCACCTTTTTACAAATGACTTCATTTCATATTCTATTTTTTCTTGTATTATCACACATTCATCTTAACATTCTCATTTTAGCCACATCATCTTATGTACATGAAATTTTCTAACTGCCCAATATTTCGTACCATAAAACATAGCTGGTTTTATGACCATCTTATAAAATTTTTTCAACTTGATAGGTACTTTACATCATAATATTCTAATTGCACTTTTCCATTTCATCTTTAATCCTATGAACAACATCATTTTCAATCTTTTATTTTTTATGAATAATTGATCCTAAATATTAAAAATGATCACTTTTAGAAACTTCATGATTTTCAACTTTTATTCTACATTCATCTCTATTTTTAATTGTACTAAAATTACATTTCATGTATTTTGTCTTTATTCTACTTAACCTAAAACTTTTAGTTTCTAATACATTTCTTTATAATTCTAACTTACGATTAACCTCACCTTGGTTTCATTCACTATATATCATCTGCAAATAACATGCACCATGAAATATCATTTTGAATATGCCTAGTAAGATTATCCATAATTAGAGTAAAAGGTAATGACTAAAAGTAGATCCTTAATATAAACCCACTGCAATAAAAATTTTACTAGTATTATCGTTAGTGGTTCTACACTAGTAACTGTTTTATATACATATCTTTTATTACGTTAATATATCTAATGGATACTCCTTTTCTAATATCTACTATAAGATTTTTCTAGAGACTCTACCATATGCTTTTTCTATATCAATAAATTATATGAAAATCTTATCTCTTTTCTTTATATTTTTTCATTAACCTCCTAAAGAGGAAAATAGCTTCTATAGTCGATCTTTTTGACATAAAACCAAATTAATTCTCTAATATTTTTATAATATGCATTAACCTATGCTCAATTACCCTTTTTCACAATTTCATAATATGACTCATGAGCTTGATACTACAATAGTTAGAGCAGTTCTGAATATCTCCTTTATTCTTATAAATTGATACTATAGTGCTCTTCCTTCATTCATTAAATATCTTCTTAATCTCTAAAATCTTATTAAATAAATGTCGTCCAAATTACTTCAGTATCACCTAAACATTTCCAAATCTAGATGGGAATCTCATCAGGTCTTACTGATCTTTCTATTTTCATTCTTTTCATACTCTTTTACCTTAGATATCCTAATTCTACGATAATTCTATTCTCAACAAAACTAGTAAGGCATCTTAAATTATCTACAAGATTTTTATATAATAATTTATTAAAATATCTTTTTCATCTTTCTTTGATCTCGTCCTCCTTAACCAAAAATTTTTAATCATTATTTTTGATCCCTGAATTATATTTTTAGTTTTTCTTTCTTTTAATCTTTCAATTATATATATATATATATATATATATATATCTTTCTACCGTTAGTTTCTAAATTGCAATACAATTTTTCATATGCCTTATATATAGCCTCTCATGCCATCTTTTTAACTTCTTAATAATCTTATAGTTTTCATATGCTCCACTATTCTTACATTTAGGTAGTTTTCTATACCACTCTCTTTTAGCCTTCACTACTAATTAAACTTTCTCATTACATCACCAAGTTTTCTTATTATATGATACATTTCCTTTTAACTCTCCTAACACCTCTACAACTACTTTTTTAATATTATTAGCCATCTCTTTTCATATAGTATTGATTTCTTCATCTATGCTCTGTTTTCTTTCATCATTCTATCCTTAAAAGCTATTAGTTTCTCTTTTTTCAAATTTCACTAATTCTCGGATTTTATACTTTTTAATTCTTCTCCTTTATTTTCAAATACATACATGCATAACTGTCAATCTATATTGCATGATTAAACTCTCACCCATTATGACCTTACATTCTTTACAAAAAAAAAAAAAAAAAAACTCGATCAATCTTTCTAATAAGGAGAAAATCTATTTGACTAGTGCTATCTCCATTTTTAAAAGTTATTAAATGAAAGTTGTTTTTTTTTAAAAAAAAATATGTTGGTTGTATTAAATCATATGCCATTGCAAAAAAAGATATTTTCTTCTTCATTTCTATTTCCAAATCTACAACCTTCGTATGCTCTTTCAAAACCTATATTATATTTTCTTACATATCCATTCAAATTTTCTCTAATAAATATTTTTTTTCTCACTATGAATCTCTTGAATTAATCCATCTATATCTTCCTAAAACCTATGCTTTGTAGTATTATTTAAATCTACTTAAGTTGCAAAATACTAATAATATTAATGAACTCCTCACCTAACACTAATTTAATCAAAATTATTCTATCTTCTAAACTCTTAATATCTACAACCTCATCTTTGAGACTCTTATCTATAACAATTTTTATTTCATTTTTATTCTTATCTTTACCTATATAGAAAGGTTAAAATCATTAACTTCTTTTACTTTTTTTTTCTATCCACTTAGTCTCTTATAGGGCTGCAAACAAAACGGGTTGAGTCATGCCTAATCCCGATCTGACCCGATCTGATTTTATATTCGGATCTTAATTTTGGATCCGGACCCAACTAACTTGTTGACCGGATCAAATCGAATCTATAGAAGAAATGTTAGACCCAATGGATCATTTTGGTCTACTCAAATCCAACCCAAAATATTGCATTTCAAATAAGGATGTAACTATTATTTTATAACTAAAATCTAGCAATTAATAATTAAACATAGATTCATTAAAAAATTTAAATGAGATTAAAAAGAATTAACTAAAACTTTAATTTTTTAAAAAAACTCTTAATTCTACCAAGCAAATGGTTATCCTTAAGTATATAAATTATGATATTTAAAATCTTTATTGATATACTTAGAGACATTATTAATAAGAATCCATCAACATAAATAATAAAATACAAATATATAGATATATTTAAAGAAAAAAAGATTGGAAGAAATCTAGTTAAGATGGAGAATTAGTTTAAATTAGAGTTTATTCAATGAGTTTATGAAGATAATTGAAGTGAAAGAAAATAATATTTACATAATTAAGATTTATGGATTGGAATAAATGAGGTTTGGGTTTAGTCAAAAAAAATACAAGACCCAGACTCGATCCAAAATTTTGATCAGGTTCACTTTTCAAACTCGACCCAACTCACGGGTCTTTGACCCGATCCATTTGCACCTTAGTCTCTTATAAGCAAGCTATGTTAATTCTTTTTCTAATTATTATATTTGTTAATTTCATTAATTTTCTTGTTAATGACCCTATATTCCAAGTTGCTAAACATATTTCATTTTTTTTATTTTTTTAGACTTTTTTTTTACCCACACCATCCATAAGGGTGTAAGAACCCTTACTTTCTACCACACCCAAGTGCCGATGTAATATATTGCTTTCGAAAACTGCTTTAGCTAACCTTGCAAAACCTTCCACTATATCTAAGGTCTAATATAGAACGTCATTTTCAGGGACCACCTTAGTCTCAACGATTTTCTTTATTGGATTTATGTTCATATGGTGTGATTATAGTTTTATGCTAGCCATCGACTTACCCCAACCCTCCTTCTTTATCCTAGCTTGGAACAAGTTATGCATAAAACTTTATACATAGGCGGACTTGGGTAATAGCCCAACATATGTAACTCATAAAAGCTTGTCCCTCACATATGATACTTACACAAAACATATGAGAACTAAGTGTATATATACACTGTACAATAAACCACAACCAGTCATCCCCTTCAAACTAACTACTGATCATAAATTGAAAGCTTGCCAACTAATTTTGAAATTGAATGATAAGAATCTCTGTGAATGAGTTCAAGAACTGAGCTTATATACATGGTGAAGAGTTCAATGTTGCAATTATATATCTTAAACTAAGCTGCTAATAGTTTATAATCAGCTTGAAAAGAACAGAGCTTAGTCAACTAATGAAAGATAAATTGGAATTAAGGAATAACATGACACATGTTATCCATTGAGTGCAACAAAATGCACCTTCCAGGTCACTTTTTCCATAACCTTTTCCCTTCATAGGAAAATTAAGAACCTGCAAGGTAACAGTCCACAAAACCATGCATGCATACAAGAAAGGGTCAACAAGAAAGAATGAAATAAGTACAAGAGCAACAACAAAAAGAATGAGGAAACACATGGTGAAATGCACGCTCAACTAGATCTTATTATATAAATCCACCTCAAAAGGCTCAAAATATGTAAACTTCAATCAGGTTCTTTTGTTAGACAGGATTTGTTATGAGATCCTTGCTAGTGTTAGTCATGCAAACATGGCTACATGATAAACAACATTGTAAGAAGAGTAGATATCATTTTAGTTATCATTCTTTAGCCTTTGTATCACATGTCCTTGCTTAAAATAGAATTGGATAGAGATGTTACTTTGGCCCTCTTAAAAAGATCCCGAATTCGAGCAGAACCCACACCAACTAGAACTTCAACAAACTCAGAACCAGCCATTTGATAGAATGGTACTCCAGCTTCACCAGCAATAGCCTTTGCAACAAGAGTCTGGAAGTTATGCAGAGAAATGGATTTTTCAGAACTCATTAAATGCAACTTTCAAACCCATGAAAAAACAAATCAAGAACAGGAAAACCCTGACCTTTCCACATCCAGGAGGGCCTTCCAAAAGAACGCCATGAGGAGGTTTAATTCCCATCTTATCAAACAATTCTGGATTCTTCAAATATCTAACCAACTAATTTATATAATATGAAGTTAGGAATGATCATTTTCTCAGAAATTTTACTTTTTTAAAAAAAGCGTCAGTATTATGAACATGATCTCATGGGAGAAACTAATACAAGGGAAACAAGATCAGAAAATGAAATAAGTTAATTTGTGACAAACTAAATGTCATACATAACAACTCTGCAGAAATGCCTGAAGCAAGGCCACTTCTAAATTTGTAACTAACCTCAAGATGGAATGGTGAATAATGTTGTAGATTGAGTATATTAAGACAAGAATCCAATGTTCTTAAGAGTCACTTCCTGGAAGAAACTAAATATAATCTCATTATAAGATAATGTTATTCTGGTGCAAGAAGGAATAAGCACAAAGAAGGCACAGAAAGAGCAAGATAAAACAATTACAACTAAAAAATCAGCTTTAGATTACACCACATGTCATTGTGTGGTCATTTCATTTCATTAGTTAAATAAATACTTACGAGCCATGACGAGCCTAGGCAGATCACAATGCTTGATGGCATATGCTTTCACAGGAATGTTCCAAAATGCTTATCATGCTGGTTTTTAATTTTTTCCACCTTATTAATAGCCTCATGAGTGGACTGGCTGACATTAGCCTCCTAGAGGAAAGGTCCTCAGTTAGATCTTTGTGAGGTGGTTTACAACAAATGCTGAATGCCCTTATGTTTAGGTGGTGCGATAAGCATGATTTGTACTGCAATCCAGGCAAGATTTGGAAGCAACATATTGGAACAGGAAAGTTTAATTGCAATACATGGGTCAGTTGGAGCCAGCAGGTGCATGCCCAAACAGCTGCCTGGCTATCCCAGACATATTAACCCAGTTGGGCCCATGTTCAGATGGTATGATAAATGGGATTTATACGCAACCAAGGCAAGACAAGCAGGGGCGACATGCAGGTCAGTTGGGGCCTACTGGTATGCATGCATGCATGTATGATAAGCATGATTTATAATGCAACCACGGCAAGATTTGGAAGCAATATATTCAAATGGAAATTTTAGGAAGCAATATATTCAAATGGAAATTTTAGGGCAATATGCAGGTCAGCAGTGGCCTGTAGGTATGCATGTATCGATGCCTGCGCATGTGTGTGTGGAGGGAGGTCTATGAGACAAGTGTGAGTTGTTGGGCTATAAAATGCTTCTAACAAACAAATGAAGGTTATAGACCATCAACAGCAAAATGCACATCAAGCATGCATCTAAAATTGAATAAACATGGAACATTTCTTGGGGTTTAAAAAACCAAATAAAGATTTGAATAATATGAAAGGGATAACAAATCATTCTTGGATCTGGTGTTCTTCTATATAGACTACAAACCTAGGCCACATGTGGGGAATAAATATTCTGTTAGCCCATGATTTTCCAAAAGAATCTTCTGTTTTACTACTGTGGTCAAAAAAATTGGACAGATGTTGAGGTTCATATCAATGCTAATTTTTTAGAAAAGAAAATGATTGTTGCTACCATTAATAACTAAATGTGTTGCACATGCCACCATCCGGATAAGATGTTCTGAAGTATTTTTTTCCTGCCAAGATGTCCTAAGATTAAGTCTATCAGAATATGATGAAAATGCCGCTCAAAATTTAAGATGCAAATTCTTACAGCATAACATCCTTTTGTTTTCTAATTTACTTAATTTAAAGATCCCGAGTCCTGAGCAATAAAGGCTTAGAATAAGGACTAGAGCTGCAAAACATTGCCCACCCAATTAAGAAACAAAACCAATAAGGAAAAGTGAGATAAACAGCATTACCATTACAGACAAAAAAGAAGAAAGCTTCTAGACACAGTAAAAGGATCTCCAATATATTTCTTCTCATATAATCTGATGGAAGCTGAGAGTATGATGAGGGGATTAGACATTTAATCATAATAGTTTCCAGTCCAATGCTAGTGCTATATGGAAGACAATTTCATCAAGGTGGTCCTAGTTCTGATATTTCTCTGCATGCATCATCAGGGTAATTAAATGTTAGTACATCCTAGCTGACAGCTGACTTTCCAGTTCCCACTCTCTGCTACCCTAGTTGAGTCAATGAGTTACATCAGGAACTGAATGGAAGGAAGAAACAAGAAAAAAATAGAATCGCAAAATAAATCAATATTCTAAATGAAAATCAATCATAAGCATGATATCTTACCTCCTGGAGTTCCTCAACTGCTTCATCAATCCCAGCTACATCACTAAATTTGACTCCTGTAGAACCCTGAAAAACAATATAGGACTGGAATTAAGTCATCTATGTTTTAGTGGTAATAGACAAAACCAAGATAAATCATAAATAAAATACATTTTCTTAAGAAATGAGAACATACATCAACTCGAGCTTGTGGCTTGGATTGGCCGAATTCAATACCTTGCCATATATCCTGAATGATTCATGCACATAAAGTAATGAGTGGGAAGAAAGTAATTAAACTATTATGACATAACAACCAAGATCCTAAGTATTCCAAACACTTATAAGAACTCAAGCAAGAAGAAATACCCATTTCCTGAAGTTCTTTGGCCTCCTTGACAGAGTAAACCGAACAACAAGAACCATTGTCAACAAAACTAACATGATTGGTTTCAGCATCTCAAGGCTAGCAGAAACACCACCAAAAGTGTAAAATTCATATATCTTTGAAAAAATCCCTCCCTCACTGAACATGTCAATAATGTATTCCCAAATCCTTTCTGCAATATTGGAGACAATGCCAAGCGCAAGCTTAACGAAAGGCCTGGCAAGAGGCCAGACAATATACATAGTAGCAGCATATAAGAAACTGGTTACAGCAAAAACTGCAGATGCCATGAAACCCGCAATCACTGCTCCTGCAGCAGCTATTAATGCTGTTACCATCCCAAGCTCAACCATCATTCTGCTAGATATAGAGGAAGCAATGGGATGAGGGTATTCTGGTAATTTTCCTACATAAGACTGCATCATTATAATCCACACATCAGATAGATAAAATACAGAAAACACCGGAATATTTTCAATGCATTCAAAGAGTTTAGCAACCAATCATTTGTCCAGAGAACTACAATGGAAATGTTTGATGAGTGCACATCATTACCATCCTCAGTTACAGATAACATCATAAAGGGCAATGTGAACTTCTTATGCAAGAGCTTGATTGTCTTGTAATCACCTCTAATAAATAATAAAGTTGAACAAACTTCAATTTATTTTGGTGGCATAAGCAAATTTCAGTTTGAGATCCAATGCTTTACCACAATTATGTCCTCTGCACTCTACCCTAGTGCATGATAATCTCCAAATTCATCACAAGGTGATTTGTCATCATTAAAATAAATCATGTTTGACAAGTGAATTCCTTTATGTGAGGAATAATGTACTTATCAAAATTATTTGAAACTTGAAGTCCTACAAAGAAACTAGGAAAAAAAATCAAAAAATCAAAAAATATGCAGCAACTAATAAATATCCAATTAATTTATGGTGCTAACTTACTGTTCACGACTCACACTCTCCCTTGCATTTCAACAGGGTTAATAGCTACTATGTGTAAATGACTGGAAATCACAATCAAGGAAACAAGTGTCTCATTTTCCATGAATGGTGTATATCTGCAACAATTATACATTAAATTGCTTTAATTTAAAATACCACCACAGTTTTGGTGAAGATAGACACAACAACACTCACCGTAGTATGCTTCTCAATCTCATATTGCGGACCGGTGTATTCCTCCATGACTGCCCGTGCTTGACTGGCACTTAACCTAATTGCCCTGAAACAACACATAAACTACCTCAAACAAATGATATAACCAAACAAAAATACCTCGCAAAAACGCATGGCAGGCAATAGTTGAAGAACTCGCCATTTGGTCTTCTGTATGCTTTTGTCCCCAGGAATCTCCTTCAAGTCGACAACAAAGTCTCGATACCGAATATCAGGAGGACTCCCGACCTCCGATCTTGATGTCAACAACTTAATCTTTCCAGCCTTCAGATGCTTCTGAAAATCCTCGAACCTCATCGCTGGAAGCTCCTTCAAATTCCTCTCAAACTCCTCCTCTTCAGACAAATTCTTCTTGAACACCTCCTCTGGCACATAAAGCTTGCCCCTAAACTCCCGGAGAATGTCCTTAAGATACACTGGGCTCGACGCCTCCCCTCCTTTACCCCCACCACCCTCGTCTCCCTCCTTTTTTACCCCCGACTCCACCAACAACCGCTTCAGCAGCTGAAATACTCTAAAGTCGGGAGCTTTACCGGATCTCTGCTTCTCCCTCAGCGTAAGAAACCGATCGCCGACCAAGAATTTGGGCTCCACCTGGGTAGGGTTCTCTTTCAGAACCCTGGTGATGAAATCATCACCATCGCCGCCGCCGCCGCCATTCCTATCTGCATCGAGCTTCTGAAAGACAATAAAAGATCGATGGAAAGGAGGGGTCCTTCTCAGCGGATTGGATCGGGACCGAAGAGGAATGGAAGCCAGGCGCGATCGGAAGAAGGCGGCGGCGGCGGCGCCCCCGCGAGAATGGGGGAAAATCCTAGGCGAGATTTGGAAATCGCCGACGGTAAAGGTGGTCGGGGAAAGAAGATTAGGGGAAGCCATTTCGAGCACGAATTCTGGGGTTTTTGGAGGGATTGCAGGGGTCCTGGGGGCGAAGTAGAAGAGAAGAGGTTTGAGGGATTATCCGAAACATACGAGGCTTTTAGGCGGAGGCTCATGGGATGCCGTCGGAGATCTCTGGGTCAAGGGCGCGGTTCAAGTCCGTTGATAATTTGGATCCCGACCGGGCCAGAGTGGGGTCATGCGAAGTCCAGCAAAATCGTTTATGTGTACGTCTCTCTCTGTAGATTGATATACGTCGATATGACTGCGGCCATAACTGTACGTAGTTAAGTCTGGAATCATTCTTTTTATCCTTGTATTTATACGTATTTTAAAGTTATTTTTTTTATTTTTAAGACATATAAATTTAATAATTAAAAAAATGATCGAATCAAAGCTTGTTTATACGTCAGTGTATTCAAATTTAACTCTTTTTCTCTCTAAGCACACTTATTTTATAAAATAAATATTAATTTATTTATACAAAAATAATTAGTCTAAATCAAACACTTATTTTACTTTAGTAAACAGAAATACATAAACAAAAATTATTAAACACGGAATTAAGGATGAGCAATCAATGCCTGCATGCCATGTGTCTAGCCTCGTCGCATTCGCTGCTTGATATGCGTCCATCCTTCACATGCCTGATTTTTTGGAATATGTAACACATCATTTTTCTTATCTAATAATTTCTGTTCATTCCTATAGGGTTTTTATTTAGTATCATAATTAGATGTTTATAGGTTAGGCAAACTATTTATTTTGAACATATCAATGCTTATTCGATATGTTAAGTGTTTATGGTCTCTTCCAAAAAAAATTAATATTTATTTTTATCATATTTGTGCTTATTTTTACATACTTTTATTTATTTTGTTAGATTTTTTTTTAAAAAAAAGCTAAGAATAAGTAACGGGTGGCTTTTTGATATTGAGATTTGTACAAACGTAATGGTAGGGGCAATGATTAGATTTGGACTTGATCATATGTGAAAATATTTAAGTTTAACTTTCTCTCTCTCTCTCTCTCTATATATATATATATATATATATATATATATATATGATGTTGAAATTTGGCATATATATAATTCAGTATTCCCACAAGATATTAGGCAACTCATTTACTTAGTGACTTTTAACTTAGCCAAGTTTGGTCTTCAAGCATTTAGGATCATCTGGTTGGTTACCTCAACTTGCCTGTTGGTCTAAGGTTAAAACATTGAAGTGAATCTTTGCTCGATCCCTAGCTTTGTATGTTTTGCTTGAAGACTATGCTGTTGAATTATTTTTCATTGTTGGTGATTAAAACCTTCATAATACTAAAGCAATAGATAATGGATTTCATTTAAACTCTCATACTTTCTTACGTGTTATCGTGATAAGGGACTTGGCTTCAACCTACTTTATGAAATAATCATGTTATAAAAAGAGGTCCTTACCCTCACCTTATAAATATTATGGTAGATCCATTGAGTTATAATACTTTTAGTGTAAGATAAAGGAAAATTTTTTATCCTACCATAAATACACGAAAAACCCTGATCATATTCTGCAACAAAAGGGGAGTTATGAATCTTGCGATGAAGTTAAGTATGATTTATTTTATATTATATGTCCACATATACTTTGTATATAGAGATTATCAATTATGTTAATGGATTTGTGAAATCCAGTGATTCTATCATCTTGTTCATCAATCTTTATATGATTGATCATTTCTTGATCATGGATCTTTAATTCAATCTTTGTTTCTCTCTTTTTTGCTTCCTACTTGATTCTTATAAATGACCATCACATGCAACAATGGATAAGAAAGTTCCTCCACCAACCAACTAGACCAAATTTCCTTTCAGAGGGTTCGGTAAGCTGTATGATGTATATTTCGGTTCCTTAAGTTTCTTTTTGGTGACTGCAGTCTTTTTCCTCTCTTGTTTGGGTTGCTAGTTTCTTTGAGACAGATGCCACCCACCTTGCACTTAAAAAAAAAGAGAGAAAAAAAAAAAAAGCTTTGAATAAGAAGTTTGGACTACATTTATTATATTAAAATGTAGCAATCGCATACCTTTTCATTAAGCTATCAATTAGATAAGCATCAAGCCATATAAAAGTTGACAATGTTTTATATCATACTTTTATAGGCTTGCCAAGAGTCCAAATTTGTTGATATTGTACAAATGCTTGGAGGCACAACTGCCAGCAAAAAAACATAACTCAAAATGCTACTCAGCTGGTGCAGTGTGTTCTCGTTGCACCTTTTGACTGGGGAAAGCAAAGAGTGTCGTCCAATGAAGCAAAGTTATTGGTGCTAGTCGTCTGGCTTTTCCGAGCAATCAATCCGAGTTACCAGAAGGAACGCTTGCTTTTCCTCTCATCGCTGCTGGCCATTTTGATATCCGTTGATGAACACCGCTCGGTTCATGCAGACCGAGCGCCAGTAGCCATTGCATGCAGGAGGAAAGAGATAAATGAGATGGGAAAAAAATACGCAGAGAAATTTAACGTAGTTGGGCCAAATTGATCCCGTGCTAATAAAAATCATGAAAATTTTACTACGAAGAAAACAGAGTATTAGGGATATTATCTCCTCACATGCTCTTCCTCTCAAATCTTAAACCTTTTTTTTTAACTCTGGCTCTTCTTAGCCAATATAATATTGTAGAATTATATATATATTTATATAAAAAAGAGATTTACAGTATAAATAAATTAAAATTCATAGCTTTATTGGAAACATTTTCATATAAAACTCATTAAACTCAAGACAAATGCTAATGTGACTCATGCTACATAGGTAAGGTGGGTGTCAAGCTTAGGTAGCCATCAATTTTCACATACAAGGTAATATATATAAAAAGAGAGTCAAATTTGATTACACTCACATGTAGTTAAATCTTAAATCTATTCATTCTTTCTATCATTGAATTCATACAGATCTTGAAGCTACACCATCTTTTTTATTTTTTATTTTTACTTTTAGAATTTATGGTTCGTATGGATTTAAAGATGAAAGAATGATTGAATCCGAACTTAACTGTATATATATATATATATAAAAGATAATCTTGGCTACATTTAAATATAGCTAAGTTTGAATTTGATCACTTTTCTTATCCTTAAATTTACATAATTTATGAATCCTAAAAAAAATTAAAAGAGATAGGGTAGATTTGAAATTCATGTGAATTCAAAGATAGAAAAAATAACCGGATTCTAAACTTAATTATATTAGAGGATGAAAAAGATGCTTGGATTTTATACTTGACTATATTGTAATATAGCTAAGTCCATCTCTCTATAAACATATATAAATAAACTTTGTTGCATTTTAATATAATCAAAATTAAATTGAATCATTTTTCTATTTGTTAGATCCAAACGGTTGATGAATTAAAAAATAAATAACTTTTAAAATCTATATAGATTAGAGGATAGAGAAGATTGAATCGTATACTTAACTTCATTTAAATATAGCTAAATTTATATTTAATTATTTTTTAAAAAATTTATATATTTTATTAATTTAAATATTAAAAAAAATTTAAATTCACGTTAAATCAAGGATAAAGAAGAAAATTGGAAAAGCCTACCCCACGCGCGCGGGCACGTCGCATGAGAGAAAACGTTGCTTTGGGATGGCGTCGTAGGAACGGCGTTCAAAACTCGCGTGGGGTCACCTGAAACGCGTTCATGTCACGCTAACATCACATCAGCTTGGATGACTACGCCGAAACTTAAAAATAAAAAAAATAAAATAAAATTTTTTAAAAAAAAAACTCATCATGCAACTGAGTCTGTGACGGCAAATCTTTATTTATTTATTTATTTATTTATTTTTTGCTTACAGGCAAATCTTTAATCACGCGTACGTTTCTCTTCCCCCCATCAAAGAGTATCGGATGATCATTATTTACCAGAGCTAATCCTTCCATGACCATACCAGAAGCTACCAAACCCCACCGCATGCCCATCGCCAAGTAATGCATAGATTCCCCTTCCCTGTATCCCCACAACAACAACAACAAACTTTATTAATTACTAAATATTATTAGACAAAAGGGTTAACTTAACTTTCATCACTCCTGCCGCACCTTGCAACCCCACATCAAGAACAAGCGGACCTGCCAAAAAAAACCTTTTCGTTACCCCGCTTCAATGTTTTCAGGCGAGGATTGCTCCCGTTGCCACCTCAACGCACCCAAAAACAAGGAAACATAGCCATCGAAACAATAGCGAGATGTCTTTAATATAATTCGACGGTTATCCGCTCACCCCCGGTAACGCGGAGCGAAGCCAAGGAAGAAAGGAAAGCCAAGAAAGGCACCGCCTTTGGCCTTCCGGCTTCGGCTTCGGCTTCGATTCCGTGGGGGAGAGAAGGGAGAAAGGAAGAGAGGAGCAGCAGGAGCGTGGGGGAGTGAGCTATCGATCTCTCTCTCTCTCTCTCTTTCTCTCCTGGGGACATGGAATTGGATAGCATCGAATGCGTGTCGTCGGCGGATGGGGTGGACGAGGAGAAGGGCGCTCCGCTTCACCACCACCCGTCCTCGAAGCCCCACGGGGGGGTCAAGCCGAGGATCTCTCCGGCCGCCACCAGCGTCCATGAGCTGCTTGAGTGTCCCGTCTGCACCAATTCCATGTACCCTCCGATCCACCAGGTTGGTTGGCTAGTTTCGTCTTTTGGATTGTCGGGTGGTTTCGAATTCTAATTGCTGGTTCCTCTTGATTTCTGGATTGAATGCAAGATTCGATGATCTAGAGTTATGATTTTTTTTTTTTCGGTAATCCTCATTGGGATGGCGAAACTGGGGGCAAGGGTGGGATCTTTTGGGTGATCATGGGTTCCAATTTGTTTCTGCGTCGATTGGGTTAAATTCGGTAATACAAATGAGTGAATTTGATATTCTGTGCGGATTCGAGAATCAACATTTCGATGACATGCGGCTGGGGTTTTTTTGGTTGTTCGATTTTTTTTGAGGAGATTTTGTCCTTTTATGTCTGTTTGGTTATGCTTGTCGGAAAATTTGATTCTTGATTTTCTTGCATCAAATGGGACCATAATGCGAAATAAGACTGCTATTAAAGGCTTCGGTTGATCTCATACATGGTTTTCCTTTCTGTTTTGGTACTGCGAGGCCATGGGATTCTGGCTTTTCATTGTTCATTTAGGGTTGTTGGTTTCTTTATCACTGTTGTGCAATGCACCATTTAAAACTTGGGGGCATAATGCAATAATTCTGGTGCTAAGTAAATCATTGATCTGAAATTCGATTTGTTTGTTTGTTTTTTGGCTCTTGTGCTTTAGAAACTCTAGGTTATGCTACAAAGAATTCATTGATTCAAATGCATTGACATGTCAGGCATTTTTTTAATTGTATAGAAAGATGCCTATCATTTTCACCCTCTAAATTGTTTTTGCTGAAGGAGTTGGTACGCATTATGCCCATCTTTTGACCTGTTTTATTGATGGTTATTTGAGAAATATGGATAGGTGCAGTCTAAATTTGCTGGTAACAATTTTAGACTGTGTATTGGTTGGAAGTGGTTGTTGTACCATGCTAAAATATTGAATTCATTTGTCTCTGGGCATTAAGATTTTTGGTCATTCTGTTATTTTTGACAATACATTGAGGAGCTGTTGAGTTCTTTTTTATAGTTAACTATAGTTGACAGTCTATGCCTTCTTCCATTCTTTTTCACTGGGCTTTCCCTTTTTTTTCTTTGACCAAATCTTACCAATTTTCTATTTGCAATGGAGATTGTTTTCCTTATCTCAAGCAATTTTATTTGACAGATATGGAGCTGTTTAAACAACATGAAATTATGTCTTGGAACTGTGAGCCTTGTATGCTTGTTTTGTTTAAGATAGATATGCATATTCACTGGTGGTTCAAATGTTTGTATAATTTATTGTTTTCTTTAATTTATGTCTGCCTTTACTGTTGCAAGGGAAAGGCTAAAAATAGGTTGAAAATGGTTGAGCTTAGTGAGCAACTTCCAAGGGAGGAGGATCACTCCCAACATCCATCTGGCTTATCATCCTTATCATATTAAATCCAACCTATGAAAGCATATAGGTCTCTAAAAAACCCCACCAAAGGGAATCACAAACCTTGCAGGTTGGGCACCTGACTAATTCAGCTTTCCTCCCCCATCTTGTGGATTGACTTGTCAGCAAACTTCTGAAGCCATCCCTTAAGTCAACTGGTGTAATCTTTGAGTCTCTTCTCAACCGTCCTACCTTTCCTACATGGGCGCACATGCACGCACAAAAAAAAGGAACTGCACTTTCTTATCATCAATTTTCCATTTGTTCCAAGGACTACCACTTATTCAGGGTTGTGTAGGCTGTAAACTGTAGTGCCATTTTGACCGTAGCTCCTTATGCATATATGCTCTAATTTTTCTAGCCTTGCCCTCCCTTCCCCTCCCTCAGACCCAAATCCCAAAAAAAGGGAAAAAAAAAAAAGAGGTATTGATTAAGGTTTGAGTTGTGGTAGCTGTTGTTTCTATTCTGATTGATGCCTTCATACATATTAATGGTGCTAGTTTATGAGAAAAGAGGCGCAGGTGAACTCCATTTCTATTGGCCACCAGTGAATCTGCTTCTTCTTTATAATGGTTATCCTGGCATTAGAAGTGTCATTATTAACTAATGAATGTGGAGCTTACTGTTTTGCCAATACATGCATTCTATGCTTTTATATGATGTGTCTCTTTGCTTCTATATGATGTGCTTCTTATCTTTCTTGTTGCAAATATTATAGCCTTTTCTCCTGTCAAGATTAACTTGGATATTGTTTGTTGTTGTCTATGAATTGTTGCTTGCTTTGTACTGAACCATATTTCTCTTCCTAGTCTTATGTTGCAAGATCATGTTGAAGTTACGCTGTTGTCCATTTTATTTACGTTTTCTGTTTTCCTTGGCCATCATAGCTCTAGGAAACTTTAGATACACAAACTATTGAGACATTGAAGTTATTGAAACAGAAACTTGTGGTGTTTACCCATCCAAAAAGATTATTTTCCACCCTTTATGATTCTTTTTAGTTATGCCTTTGGCAAATTATTGGGAGCAAATTGAAACTTGAGCAAGCAGACAGAAAATCCTATAACCGAGCAAGTTTGCTGTGAGCACTGATTGTCTTGATTATCTGATCAGATGGTTGACTACCATTATGTTTGATCAATTTTGCTAATAACTTGCTATGTTCATGAGTTTTCTACAATCACGAGTCTTCATCTTTATCTTCAAAATAAATATTCACTGATTATTGTAAGGCGCTCATCTTAGATCGCTTTACAGTATTAAAATAAATCAATTCACAGCTTACAAACATAAACCACATTGTGGCATTCTCAGTGGATAATCCCGTTTATTTATATGAAATAGAGTTATCACTCCATTGTCCAAACTATTAGGTTCTCCAGTTTTCACAATAGAAATTGCTGGTGTTTACTGGACCAAGAAAAAAGGTCCAATCTCTTTGTTATAATTGGTTTTCAGTTGCTAATAATATGCTATATTTAGAAATATCATCTTGATGATAAAAATCATACTTATTGAAATTCATTTAAGTTGGATATGTTAATAGGATTTTTGGTTTTCTTACAAATATGATATCCACATTCTCAGTGGATGCTATGTTGTTCTAACAAATGTGTTATGATGGTTGGAGAATAAAATGTCTAATCTCTTGAACTAATGTATAAAACAAGCAATTGTACTCTTAACTTTAAATTAGCATCGAATTGTCTCTCTAGTCTGTTTTAATCTCTGGCTGTGTAATCTAATAGGTGCAATTTTGATCTCTTATCATGTTTGATCTTGGGTAGCTTTAATCTTATCTGTGATGATGGGCATAGGATATTCATTTTTGATGAATAGATTAGTAGATTAAATATCTGATAAGTACATAACAATCACATATTACTCGAAGTAAGCAAGGCAGCTTGTAATGCATACTGTTATAGGTGAATTTATTTTGGATACTGAAACATCTCAGCGACCATGTCACTCGGAACGTGAAACTTATGATGACTCCTGAAATTTCTGCATCTTTTAGTATTTTCTTGCTGCAGTGACTGCTTCTCATGACTAACTTGCTCTTGCAGTGCCAGAATGGGCATACACTGTGTTCAGCATGTAAAACAAGGGTACACAACCGCTGCCCTACTTGTAGACAGGAACTTGGAGATATCAGGTGTTTAGCATTGGAGAAGGTGGCTGAATCACTAGAGCTCCCCTGCAAGCATAGCTCGCTAGGATGTCCAGAAATCTTTCCATATTACAGTAAGCTCAAGCATGAAGCTCAGTGCGTCTTCAGACCATACAACTGCCCATATGCAGGTTCTGAATGCTCTGTGGTCGGGGACATTCCTTTCTTGGTCAAGCATTTAAGGGATGACCATAAAGTAGACATGCACAGTGGATGCACATTCAACCATCGATATGTTAAGTCCAATCCGCGAGAGGTTGAAAATGCTACCTGGATGTTGACTGTAAGTATGCTTGTATTCATGGTATTTCTAAATGAAATATGCATTCCTTCTTACATTTGCATCATTTATTATGAATTTTCAGCATAGCTTAATTGTGTGGTGCAACGTGCACCTATGTAGCAAGTTATTTTTAGTCATCCACAAAAGTGAAAAAAGCCATAAACTTGTGGAAACATTTCAGATGGCAAGATCAATCATGTTGGTGGTCTTTTTTTTTCTTCTTCCCTTTTTTTTCCCCTTTAAATAAGGATGTCTGTCAGTGAAGTTCACTTGAGATTTCAACTAGTGAATTTTTCTATTTTATAGTAAAAAAAGCAGCGGATATGTTTACCGATATAGCATTTAGAAGTAAGATGGCTACAAATCACTGTAATCTGCAACACTACTTGCTCCAATTCAGTACTGAACTTTGCTTTTGATTCTGTCCAGGTCTTCAACTGCTTTGGGCAGTACTTCTGCTTACACTTCGAGGCATTCCAGCTAGGAATGGGCCCAGTATACATGGCATTTCTTCGCTTCATGGGTGATGAGAATGAAGCAAGAAATTTCAGCTACAGCCTTGAGGTTGGGGCCAATGGCAGAAAGCTGACATGGGAAGGCACCCCGCGAAGCATCCGTGACAGCCACCGCAAAGTGCGGGACAGTCATGATGGCCTCATAATCCAAAGAAATATGGCACTCTTCTTCTCTGGGGTAGATAGGAAAGAGCTGAAGCTCCGGGTTACAGGTCGAATATGGAAGGAGCAACAGAACCCTGATACTGGAGTGTGCATTCCCAATGCCTCTAACTGAAAGAAGTGCGTTTGTAAATTTCCAATCTCTCACGTCCACCTTGTGTCACTGTGATCTCCGTTATTTGTTGGTAACATTGTTTGCCATTTTATGTTTAAATTAAGGATAGAGTGAGAGATGTTGTGAATACTCTAATCACAGGAGTTGTTGAGTTGTCCATTGTCTAATAAGCATTAATCTGTCGGTTGCCAAATGAGAATATATGTTATATATGATTTAGATCATATCATAGAGCTGAAGGGAGCTCATTCTTCTCTGTTAGGCTAGAAAACCAATACTGCTTGAAGACACACTGTGGGTACAAAAAGGGAGCACTTGAAAGACACTGTGATCCCATCGACCAGAAAGGGGGAGTACTTGATTGTTGCCGTTGTCCCATTGCTGAGGAAGGGAAAAGATAATATATACATATTCTAATTTCATTAGGGTCAGCAAAAACTAAATCTGTTTTTGAAGCAAGCGAACCATGATTTATTCCATAGCCAATCTTAGAAGAGGCATTTTTTTATGACCAAGCTATGGACTGGTTGGGAGGGCATTTTCTGTACAGCTTAAAAGCTAAGAGCTACCAAGCTTGTTTTAAAGGAAGATTCTAAGATATTGTTTTCTTAGTTACAGCATACAAAGACTCAAGTTGAAAAAAACCCCTCTGCTGCTGTGCTAACTACCTTAATTGCTATTGAGGATAAACATATCCATGGGGAAGCGAACATAGCAGCCAACTAGATGGTCACCTTCGCGTTATCATCATTGTCCCAAAGTCAACATTCTCTTCAAGATTCAGGATCACGTATTCTAATTTATCTGAATGTATTTACACAAAAGTTGTATGATGCAACTACCTTATTAGAAAAAAAAAAAAAAAGAGAGGGATGAAACCATGAAATCACTGTCTAGACAAGGAATTGTTGGAGCGAGAAAAGTAAAACACTGATTCAAGAGGAAAATTGAAGTATGATCAGCGTCTAACAGAAAAGTGTTGCTGGAAACAAGACTCAGAAAGCCCAATAATTCAGAGAGACATCTACAATTTCTGGGCATTTTTCAGAGCAGAGCTGGAGGTATGGCATTCTCATGGAAGGAGGCTAACTGGAAGCTTGGGCTTCTAGATATAGATTTTAGCCTCCTATCTAGCTTTTCACTTTGACAGTCTTCTTACAAGTCCACCTAAATTTTTGTATGGCCTGCTTAAACTTTTGTGCTACAGCTACCTCCTACATTTTCCAGGTTCTGCCTACATTCATACACGAGCATCCCCATTCTTTCCATCCAGACTATATTGGTAGCCAAAATAAATTCCTCCAGTCCTGTCACTTTGCCCCGGTTCTATTTATCTACGTTTCTCCTTTTTATATTTTGTTTTTCCCTTCTGACAAGCACGTTCCCGCTACCACACATATGTCATGCAGCTCTCTAATAAAACATCTTAGTTGGTTGATATGGATTCATAAAACCCAAAATAATCTTGTTTCATAGGCAGCAATCTTTTGATTGACCCATGAAGTCCACGGCGATCTTGATTGGATGGTTCTGTTCTCATTGAAAACTTGTATGAAAGTCCAAATAACAATTACACTGCATTGCCACAGAAAGATGAATAGGTTGAAATAGCAGAAAGGCTAAAGTCGCAGTCAACTAATCTTATGGAAGTTACATTTGATTTGAATAAAGATATTAAACAAGGACTGCAATTTCCCTCTCTATTTTTGCCGCTAAGACCCCCTAGAATATTATGCCAAGGGGAGAGATGTCAGGTTTGATTAAGGGATATATGGTGAAAAGATGTGTTGCCAAAGATGTAACTCCAGCCATCATTTCTTTCCCTATAAATATAGGGTGTTCTTCTCAAGATAGAATCAAAACCACAAAATCTGAAACGAGATGCTCGCTGGGATCACAAAGACATGGGCCACTGACATCAACTCCTCATTAAGAAAGCTTCACCTAAAAAATATAATTGTCCAAATGCATCGAATAATTCAACCAACTCCATTAAGAATGGAGCTTTCCACAATGTATTGAAATGCTTACTGCAGAGCACATTCAACATGGCCTCTCCAATAAGGACTTTAGGGAATGTACTTGAAAAGCCAACTTAAGTACCAAAATTCTCATCATAAGCTACATTTGGCATACAAAATATGATGGATGAAACATCATGCACCATCACATTACATTCTCAACATGTTAAATGAGGAGAAAATTAGACAAGAAAGAGGGATCATCGTTAGGAGGTAATTGCGGCTAACCTGTAATCAGCTCTTTTGCCATTTTGTTAGCAAGAAAACAGTTAAATTGCCTCAAATTATAATACGATACTTATCCAACTTGATATGAGTGAAGCAGCAGCAGCAACAAAAATAACAATAACAAAGCTTTAATCCTAAACTAGCTAAGATTGGCTGCATGAATCTTTTTTTCCCATTTTGCTTGGTTTAAAGTCATATTTTCTGAAAGATGCAAATATATTAAATATTTCTTCATCACTTACTTTTACATAATTTTTGATCTATCTTTACCTCTTTTTACTTTTACATGTATCAAATCACTCTTTCGTACTGGTGCATTCATAGGTTTACATTACAAATATCTAAACCATTTAAATTATCCTTCTCTTAATTGTCCTCAATTGGAGCTATCTCCTTCTTTTTATAAAAAACTTTATTTCTTATTCTATCTTTTCTTATATTACTACACATCCATCTCAACATTCTCATTTCAGCCACATTCATCTTATATACGTATAATTTTCTAACCATCCAATATTTCATACCATAGAGCATAACCGATCTTATGATTGTCTTATAAAATTTTTATCTTAACTTGACAGGTATTCTATAATCATATAATATTTCAGTTGCACTTTCTCCCTTTCATCTAACCTACATTAATCATATGAACAACATTATCCTCAATCTTTCCTTTGTTATAAATAATCTATTCTAAATATAAAAAATGATCACTTTTAAGAATTTTATAGTCTTCAATTTTTATTTTATATTCATCTCTATTTTTAATTATATTAAAATTGCATTACATATATTTTTTTTTATTTTAACATATTTTTTTATAGTTTCAACTTACAATTAACCCTAACTTTACTTTCATTCATTAATATTATATCATCTGTAAATAACATGTAGCATAAAATATCATCTTAAATATCTAATAAACTCGTGACCAGTAAGCTCATTTATAACTAACGAAAAAAAGGTAAGGAATAAGAGCAAATATCTAATATAAACTTGTTGTAATTGAAAATTCACTGGTATTACTGTCACTAGTTCTTATAATAGTACCATTCTATTATACATATCTTTCATCATATTAATATATCTAACAAGTAATACCTACAATAAGACTTTTTTAGGAACTCTATCATATATTTTCTTTAAATCAATAAAAACCATATAAAAATCTTGTCTCTTTTCTCTATGCTTCTCTATTGTTTTGTAAGAAGAAAAATAGTTTCTATGTTCGACATTTTATATAAATTAAAAATCTAGATTTCTTACCAAGCTCAAGCTCTCCACAGAAATTTTGGTCATAATTTTGTTCGCAAGTGACTTCTTTTCTCCTTTTTAATCAGCATTGACTCTGTTAACAATTAAGATGCTGATAAAGAATTCCAACATTCACGTAAATCACAGAAAATCAACAATTTATCCCAAGAAAAGGAGGTAGGGACGAATGCATCATCTCAAAAAGACCAATCTCATTGCCTGAAGAGCACTCACTGAGATCACAGCACAGGAAAAAAAAGGGTCAGGGGGGGGGGGCGGGCGGCACTTAAAGAAGACATGCAGAGATGTACATGAAATACTCAAAAGAGTGTGGTAACAGAGCAAGCATATAAAGAAAAACACAGTTAGTGTTGCACAAATAATGATGACCTTGAAGTACTACAAGATGTCCATTAATATCAGATTTCAGGATCTCCACATTACAATGGATGGAACAAGTACTCAGCCAAAACCTTCATTTCCAATGACAACTAATTTTCCTGCTTATAAAACCTTACTCATATTCCCAATGATGACCCTTGTAATAATACCTAAATGATTAGCTACATTTCCTGTGACAGCTCAGAATCACTGCAACAAAAGAAATCCAGTACAGAGAAAAGCCATCCTTGCCAAGATTCTAAAATAGATATGGTCAAACAAGATCAAATTCATGAAGCTGATACCTGTTGAGCAGCATCTCCAGCTCCTTCCTTTGTTTCTTTGGTCAAACCGCCGTCATTGCGCACTTCTTTCAGTATTTCTGCATCAGGCACACTCGCAATGGTACCTTCTTCATTTCCATCTAGTGATCCACTATCATTTCTGTCTTCTTTCAGCAATCCCCCATCAGAAACACTGGCAGCAGCAGGTGTGGACTCATCCTTTGCCGCTTCCTTTCTCCGTCCCAAAACAGCCTCAATAGCTGCAGCACTAGCTCTGGCAGCAGCCGCCTCCTTTGCAGCAGCCTCAGCCTTCTTCCTCTCCTCTTCTTCCTTGGCTAGAGCCTCCGCTCTCGCCTTCTCTTCAGCTGTTCGAGCCAGTGCCTCAGCCTTCTCCCTTTCTACATCCTCGTACAATCTTCCTAAGTCATCCTCTCTCCCTTCTTTCCTTAGAGCCCCCTCCACAAGTTCCTTCATTTCTTCACTGAAAGTCACCCCTTCATCTAGCAGTATTTCCCTAACCATCTTAATTCCATCATCCAACCTCTCAGCCTCAATAAATGCCTTCAGCAACATCTCATAACTCATGATGTTCGGCTTTGTCTCCTTCTCCTTCATCTGGTCATAGAACCCCCTTGCCTTATCAAGCCTTCCCACATTCACCAACCCCCTAATGACCTTATTGTACGCATTGGTATTTGGCCTGAGCCCCAATTCCACCATCTTGTTGAAGTAACCGGTGGCATCATCCACCCTATCCACTCCAAAGCATGATTCCACCAACAGCACGTATGTGTACTCATCTGGGTTGATCCCACGTTCGCCCATCTCCTTGAACAGCTCCTCAGCTTCAGCGACCAACTTATTCTTCCCCAATTGATCGATAAGATTGTTATAAGAAAGCGTGTCTGGGCTGCATTTCTTCTCGCCCATTCTCTTGAACACAGCGATTGCCTCATCGAACTTCCCCGCAAGGCAATAAGCATCCACCATCACATTGAAGGTCCCCAAATTCACAGTGATCCTCCGTGGGGGATTGTGCTCGTTCATCATCCTATCGAACAAGCCGATGGCTTGCTCCAACTTTCCGTTCCTCCCAAGCGCGTCCAGTACCGAATTATAGCTCACCGCCCCGAACCTGACCTTCGAACCGTCGCCGAGAACTTCGTCGTAGATACCCATGGCCTCCTCCTCCATGCCTTTCTTGAAGTAACCCTTCATAAGATTCCCGTAGACAGCGCCATCATAAATTGTACCGCCGCCGAGTTTCTCCTTGAGCTCCTCGAAGAGGGACAAGACGCGGTCGGGGTCGTCGTTCTTCACGAAGCCGGCCATGAGGAAGTTGAAGACGATGGGGTCGGGAGCGCAGAATCCCTTGGCGGTCATATCATCCTCGAGCTCGAGGGCCTGGTCGAGCTTGGCATTGTCGACGAGGCCCTTGATGAGGATGCGGTAGGTAGTGGGGGAGGGGTTGAAGGGGGCGTCTTTGAGGATGAGGCGGTAGTGCTCGAGGGCGGTATCGGTCTTGCGGCAGTCGCAGTAGGCCTGGAGGAGGAGGTTGTGGGTGATGACGTTGGGGGCGACGGAGGCCTGGGTGATGAAGCGATGGAGGGAGAGGAGGTCGGCGTAGCGGGACTGGCGGAGAAGGGCGGCGAGGACGGCGTTGCAGGTGAAGATGGTGGGGCGGCAGTTGGAGTAGATGGAGTGGCGGACGAGGAGGGAGGCCTCTTCGAGGTCGTTCTCGCGGATGAGAGTCAGGATGCGGTTGTGGAGGTTGGGGCGGTTGCCGGCGAGGGCGGAGACGGGTTCCGGGAGCTTGGGGGCGTTGGGGTTGGGTGCGGTTTTCGGGCCCGGAGGGGGGCGACGGGGGGCGGAGGAAGGGGATTGGTTGCGGAGGGAGGAGAGGGGGGGCTCGATGCGAAGGCGGCGCTTGCGGCGGCGGCGCTCGGCGGCGGCCTCCTCCGGGGGGGCGGAGGAGAAAAAGCGGAGGGGGCGGAGGCGGAGGGAGGCGGCTGCAGGGAAAGGATGCGGATAGCGTTTTAGGGATTTGAGGCGGGAGCAAAGGGGCTTGGAGAGGGCCATTTTGCGTTGCTGACTGGCGAGAGAAGAGATCGGGAGGGAGCCGGGGTTTTTAGGGTTTGGGTGGTCGGTGGGTATTTTGGTAGTTTATGGTGATATGGGAGGGGAAAAAAAAAAAAAGAAGGTGGGAATATCCTGATGATGGCTAGCCCGAATCTTGATGCCCAACGGTGGGTTGAATGGGGTTTCGCCCGCACTGTTATTTATTTATTTTTTAAAGTAAATTTTAAGTTAAAAAAATTAATTATCAATTATATAGAAAAAGATCATGTTGCTGTTGCCGATACCATAAGATAACATTTATATTAAAATTCTGCGAACAATTTTAACTTAAACAAATAAATATCATATATTTAATATATATATATATATATAAAATATGAATAGATGTATGTTAAGTATTTGTAAATATATATTTTTTCATCTTATATTTTTATCTAAATATAAAATTATTTGAAAATTTTTGGTTTCCTGCTCGAATTGGAATTAGAATCACAGTTAAAATTGTTCATTCCCTTTTATTATTTGGTTCATCCAAATCTAAGAATTAAAATTAATCTTAATTTTTAATTTTGCTTGAAAGCTAAAAATTTTAAATTTTGATTATTTTTAAATTTCTTTACTATATCTAATTAATTTAATATTCATCTCACAGAAAAATATATCTAAAATTGATAAATAAAACAAAAATATAATAAACCTTATATAATAACATAAGTATCGTTAAGCATTTAAGTGGAGAAAAATAGGATAAAAGAATCACCCACAAAATGGTTGTTATTTATCGTCCGTTGTATAGGAAAAGGAAGAACTCAATAATGGTATTGGTGCAAGCTAGAGTAGTTTAGTTAATTTGAGTATATGGCTCTTGATCACAAAGTTAAAAGCAGTTTAGGTAGTTAAAGTATGTAGCTCTTAATCACAAGGTTATAGGTTTGTAGGTTTAGAGGAAGAGGTTTTTTTTTATATAATCACATTTTTTTCTCTTCACATTTTCTCTTTTTTTTACGGTCACATTTTTCCTTCATATTTTTCTATAATTATTTTTTTCTCCATGTTTGCTACAACTTTTTTTTTTGATATTCTTCTATAATAACATGAAATTATAATTGGATTGCAATTTCATTCATCCAAATAGTTGGAATAGGAATTAGTGATTTTGATTTCTATTCTACAATCCCATCTTCACAAAACAAATGACCCCTAAATCTATATCATTCTTGAAAAAAAAAAAAAACTACAAAATCAATAATTATATAAAATTTATATCTATTTATTTATAATCAAGTTTATAAGAAAGGGTGGCTAGGGGAGCATAGAGGGTTGGGTTTGTTTCAAGTTAGAGATAGAAAGAGAGAGAGAGAATTAAACTTAGCTACATTTTTTGGTAACTAAATCGAAATCCAATCACTTTTCTGATTATTAGATCCACATAAATCTAAAGTCAAAAGGTCACTCGTTATCCCTTGTTAGCTTTTTTTTTTTTAAATCTCATAAAATAAACAAAATAGATAAAAATAAATACAAGCACAATGAAAATAAATACTTTTTGAGCATAAACACTTAACCTATATAATAAACATTAACATATTCAGAAGAAATAATTAGTCCAAACCAATAAACATTTGATTTAAGTAGTAAATAGAAATGCTGTAAGAATAAAATCCAATCTAATATTTTTGTTTACTTCTCAGCATCTTTGTTGATCATCCGCACTAGGGTTTAAGCTAATTGTTTATTTTGAACTTATTAGTGTTTATTATATAAATAAGTATTTATCATCATCCCTGAAACAGTTAATATTTACTTTCATCGTATTTAAGTTTATTATTTATATACTTCTATTTATTTTTTATTTATTTCTATTTATTCCATTAGATTTTTTTTTTTAAGTAGCTAATAGTGGTTAACAGATGGCTTTTTAACTTTGAGATTTGCACAAATCTAATGATGAAGAGGTGATCAAATTTGGGTTTGGCTATATACAAATGTAGCCAAATTTAGTTCTCTCACTATATATATATATATATATATATCAGCAACTATTTAAAAATATAAATATTATTAATTAAATGATGATTTTATTTAATTTTGTGACATTTTATACACTCAAGTTATTATCTTCCTCATTTATATGGAGATATAATATAAAAATATATATCATATTCATATAACGAATAATAAAATTGTCAAATAAAGGTTGGCATTCCTATCATATAATAACCATTGTAACAAAATAATGTCTAAATAATTATGATTATCTGAATTCTCATCATATATCTCTAATATATGATGGAGAAGCTCCTTCGACTCCAGCATGCGTTTAAGATTCAATGGCGTCTAGCGAGACTTTGAAAGACAGCATGCGAAAAAAGGCTCCAACCAAACATTGACGCACAATAAAGCAAACATAAATTGATTTCAAACAGATAGGACAAAGTCTGTCGGATACCATTAGTTAAATGTAAATTTCTCTTAATTTCTCTGCCCAGAACGTTAAGTTGGATCCAGCAAGTTAGTGGGTACCATGAGCACAAAACTGTTATCATAAAACATCGTCCTGGGTAAATCACAATCACTACCGGCAGGATATTTGAAGCATGGATGGGTTCATGAAGAGACCAAGGCTGTCATTCAAGTACTGATGCAAGAGATGAGCTGCCAAAATCCAAACCTAACTTCTGATTCTTTTATCAACTAGCCCCGAGAACTTCGTAACATCTTTTACAGGGGTCTTATCTTGCATTGCTATAGAAACTTCTTGTGAATCGTCAGCTGAGAATAGAAACGGGTATATTGCTTTCCAAAGCCAATAACGCAAGGAAAAGTCTAGATGTCTGCCAGGACCACAATTAGAATATATCACAAACAAACATAAGTACTTGAAAAAGACGTGAGAGAACTCACTTTCAGAATTAAGTCATCAAAAGTGCAATGTCTACTAGTGTTCTAAATCTGTTTAGAAAGCCAATTGTGTAACCTAACAACAAGAATTAATCCTCTAGAGGTAGACAGCAACTCGCAGCTCTGTACAAGAAAGTACAAAAACACGTTCCTCCTAGAACAATTATCCTTCATTTTTAATAGGAAATTCCGCTTCATTCCTCATTACAAGGATAGAAACCTTGCCCCACCACCACCACCACCACAACAACAAAAAACTTGGCCATCCACCTTGGATAATGGATATTACTTTTAATTTCATATACACACATACAGAGGTAGAAGATTGGAGCTACACAATGTATGAAATGAATAAACAAGGGAGATATTTGCAAGCAAGATAAACAAAGACCTTGATTTTCATAAACCAACAACTAAACTTCCTTCAGTTGAGCAACCTCAACATACTGTTCAGCAAGCCTTTTCACCTTGTCACCTTCCTTGATAAGAAAATTTGCATTTTTGGCCTTGTAATGATATCTCATAACCTTATCTGTGGTTTTCGCTACCGTCCACCTATACTGTTCAACTGTTATCACGCCACTTTTGCAAAGTGGCCTGATGTGTTCCTTGATGAAGGCCTCCACCTACAACAGATAAAACAAGATTGCTGATTAGTTTATGAAAGATGTAGACACTGATTACATGTTACCATGAAGCATACCACCTTGATGTATTGCAGATCAGCCTGAAGATTATGTAGTATTTTGATAGATTGATGATGTTATAATTGCATGACACAACTTCTGACAATAGATCTCAGGTGTGATAGATGTTTTTGGTTTTCAAGATGTTGAGGTCAGATCTAAACCTAGAGGTTACAATTTACCTGCATGTTAGCTCAATTTAACACTTAAGAACAAAACCACAGAGGTGATGTTTATGTCAAATAATATATTATGAATGGAATACCTTTTAGTTTCCATCAGCAAGGGAATTTGTTCATTTTTCAGGATCTGAAGATTCATATAAGAGTACAAGACTGAAGTCATTAGGTCATAAACTAGATGAGGATATCATGGTATGATCAGCTATCAATGAAGTTTAACAGAAGAGGCAGTACTACTCTTACCTAACAACAACATTTCTTAAAATACAAAACAAAGTTTTTCAAGCTGGTGCACCGTTGGTGAACACCTAAGGCGTACTGGTATTCTTGTCAGTATCATGAGTTGATTGTCAAAAAGATACTGTTTCCTGAATCTGCTTTGCATCATGATTTCTGCTGACAAGTTTGTTTTAGCTATCTACTTATTTATTTCACATTCATCTAAGGTTCCCACCTATATGGTACATTAGCATAGACCAGCATATGTTGCTCAATGACATAGGAATCTAGGAAATGTAAACAGAAGAAGAGGAAACAACGTCAATCCTTTAATTAAACATCTAATGACAAGTTATCACACAAGCAAGTTGTACGCTACTGCTAGGATATCTACAAAGCAGATGACAAATCTTTGTGGTGGGTATGCTGGTAAATGCTGCAAAGATTCAACAGTCCCTGTACCTTTTTGGATACGGAAAGAATGGAATCAGGCGACTTGTTACAGGAGGACTTTGATTTTCCCTCTTTTAGAGCATTTTCATCCATCGATGAATGAGTTGGTGAATTCTCCCCACCAGAAGATTTAAGATCCAAAAGTGCCTTATTCTCTGTGCGGTTCTCAATATCAAACTCAAAAACAGTCACTCCATCCTTTGAGTTATTATTTTCTGTTTGAGGAATTGTGGTTTTTGCTGCCGCATCCATCTCCATAAAATTGCTCCCTTCTCCAATTGCTACATCAGATATTACATTCACCAAATGTTCCTTCTCTGGCCCATACAACTGTTCATATTCTGCTAAATAAGGCTCTTTATGCCCTTGAGATGGTTCTAGTGTCAAGGGAGCATTGAGCCTAACATTTACATTTGCATTTTCTGCACCATGTGCCTTTTGGTACTCCAGCAAGGTGGAAGAATCAGACTGGGCCTCAACAATCAAATTATCATTGGTTGATTCTTCTTTAACAGAACACAAAGGTTTTAGAGTATCAGAGTCTGAAAACTTATCAGATTCTTCAAATTTAGTAGTAGAGAGCATGGCCTTCATTCCGGAATCTTCATGTTCTGGTTGTAATTTGGATACGCTTGAAGCATTAGGCATGATGGAATGAGCAATATAACCATTGTCCCCTAAATCATACTCAAGTTCTCCATACATATCTAACTCAGTATAAGAATCAATATCTAGGACTTTCTCAAGGCCTTCCGCATTGACATTCACCGAAGGATCTTCTTCATTGGGTTTTTTTACAACTCTATCTGGACTGCTTGGAGGAGTATCAGAAAGACCAGCCATTCTTAATGCTTCTTCTACTTCACTGGACACCGTGGCACCAGATTCCTCATATGCTCCTTTTTCTAAGCGATCAAGACCACACCCATTGTGTCCTGTCAAATGGGAGGTAATTGTTTCAGCTTGTGACTTTGCATGCTGAGACAGAACCTGTGAGCAAAGGTTTATATAAACCAACTTGCTGTTGGATCTTTCAAAAATATCTTTTTCTACATTAACTGCATCAGCAACAGCCAACTCAGTTTCTGCAGTTCTGCGAATAACAACTAGGTTTGCTTTCCTTAAGTAATGCTCGGTGATACGGTAAAGTTGTGCCTGACATTAAAAAAAAAAAGAAGTTCAGTTAATTCTCTAACAATTCACTACAGCAAAAAGAAAATAAGGTGATAATACAAAGCAAAGAGAAAAAGGGTACATTAATAATCACTGTTATAGTAAAAGAGGGTATTACATTGTTCCAGTTGTCCTTAAGTCCATGGACCTTAATCCAAGAAAATGTAATGTAGTATTCTCGAGATTACACATGCACATTTTCCAAGGATTTTAGTGAAGGGAATAAATTCCAAATACTTTATTGTATAATAAGTATAATAAAGAGATAGTACGATAAACAGTTCAATGCGACTAAATAATATGCTTTTAAAGAATTCTTTTCTATAAGAATTAAATACCGCACAACTATTTCAAGATGAGGGGAAGAGGAATGACCATGTTGACAATTTTCCAATAGAACAAATGAAAACATATTGCCAGTTTAAAAACAGGTCAACATGTTGAAACATTGCATAAAGTAACACACATTCAATTTTTTTTTATTTCAAAAGAAAAGCCTAGAGTCAGCTAAATGCATTTTGAATAAGTCACGCTTTTAGACCATGCAAGTCCATTGACCAATAATCAATGGAGAATACAATAGAGACTGTAATAAATAGATATGGAAACTTGCACTCAGCCTTCATTGTTGTGGACTTGCAGGAACTATGTGGTATGGTTCAACAACTACCCGAATCGAATTGTTTGGTCCCACCCATCATCAGTGTGGTCAGGGATACTTTAGCAAGAAATATATCAAAGAGTCAGCACCAGACTAGCTGAAAATCTGAATTTATCAGAAGCTTTCTCTTTGAAAGGTTGTGGGCAAGGAGAGATTTGAACCTCCAACATAGTGGTTCATAACCATGTGCTCTAATCCTCTGAGCTACAGGCCCCACCCCTTCTCCACTGGATTTGTTCCCAAGAGTACCCTCAAAAAGGAACCTTTCCTCTCCTCAGCCAATTTTGGGGTAAGAAGATGTGTTAGGAGCATGGTTTGCTTGAAATATCTGTACCCATCTTGTTGCAAAGGCATGACAGATAAATTTGCAGTCTAGTCTCACACACATACATGTAAAAAAGAAGAATAAGAATGCATTATAGTCACACACACATGCAGAGAGAGAGAGAGAGAGAGAGAGAGAGAGAGGAAAAAGATATACCTGTCTGACCGCTACAGGAACTTTATTATGGCGGCTGGGTGCTGGCATTGGTCTCATATCCACAGGTAGTTGTGCCTACACATGTCAAATGACCCAACACATTACAAATCGGCCAACATTAATTTAGTTCCTTCGGCAGCTACTTATTTATACAAATACAAATAAATCATAACTTACTAATAGAGGATAATTTCCCTTGAGCATAGCTCCATTTTCTTGTTGATCTTTACTTGCACTTGAATTTGCTAAAGCATTCTTTCGGGCAAGAACTTCCAGTGCCCATTTCCTTTTGTCATTCTTTGAAGAACCAGGATGGTTAGCTGGCTCATTAGAATTTTGCCCTCCTCCAATAATCGGAGTTGATCCTGTTTTGGGTCGAGCTTCCCCTGTGATGCTTGGAGCATTCAACCTTCTTGTGTTATCAGATGAAGGAACTTTAAAGGGGGGTAAGCCCTTGGAAATTCCTTTTGGATTTTTTGCTTCAGCACTTTCAACAGTATTTTGAGAATCTTTCCCAGGTAGCTTGTTATTATTATTCACATTTTGATTGTTGTCAACTGGCGAGCTTGCAGCAAGAGCAGAGAGGGGCTTAATATCATCCTTTCTTGGGAAAACTGATGCATCAGCTAAATATACTCTCGACAATATGGAATCTGCCGCCTCTTCTGGTCCCTGATCCATCTCAAAGTTCCCTGAGCAAGAATTAGAAGCTTTTCTAAGAAGTTCAAGAACAGACTGTAGTGTCTCCACCTTTTCAGGATTCATTCTAGAACATCGGTACTTCCAAAACTCAATCTCCAAATCCCTGTCCCATGCACGCCTTCGTTTTCCAGTTGATGTCCCATATATTTTTTTGGTTAGGTTCTCACGGATCTTTCCTTTTTGCAGCAATGACTTCCTCACTCCTAGAACTGAAGGATTAAGTTTATTAGCCAATTCATTAGTGGGTTTTACCATTGCATCCCGAAATGCTGTCAGAAGTTTTCCATCAAAGGCATTCTCCTCGTCAGTGCTGTTGGAGTTTTTGTTTTGGACTATTTCTGTTATCTCTTTTCTCAGTTCCTGAAATAAAATGGATGATTCCTTGTTTCCAACTCTTCGCATTATCTTTTTTACTCTGAGCCCAGCAGAATTATCTCGTTTTTCTATGATTTTAGTTGCAGGATACATGCCTGCTTCACCATCATGCTTTCTATGCTTGGATTCCCGTACTATATCCATTATATCTAGAGTTAGAGCTTCCCCATATGGGGCACATCTTAAATAATCATCTTCAGGAACCGCTGTTGCTGTAGAACAAGTTTGAGAGTTCTCTGAAACAGAAGCATTAACTTGGCTCGCTGACGATGCTACTTGAGAAGTTTCATTTAATTTAGCTCTCTTTGCAGGATGCTCATCTTCCCTCCTTACCTGAGAGTCTCCTCGTTTGCCAACAATGCCACTTAAATGATCCATATCTCTATAAAAAAAATAAGATTAAACCAAGGGTGATGATACACGTAACAAAAGTTAATCAACCAAACCTTTAAAACAAGATTTAATAACAAAGAAACATGAGGAAATCTACAGCTTGCGATGCTGTGGATGACATCAACTTAAAAATAAAACAACAAAATAAACAAAAAGCTGAGTGTGATGATGACTATATGCCTAACAGTGAAATCATGAAATTTTCCCCTTAAAAATTTGGTTTATCATGACTATGATCATTGGTGACATATTGAAAAGAGGAAGAATCTTGGATGATGGAACAGCAAGCAGAAGTGTCATATATAAGAACAAGAGTCATGTTTGAACCAAGGCTCGGTCCTGACGAACAAGTCTTGTCATTTGTGACCTGTTCTTAACTTAACCTGAACTTCTGTATATCGTAGTCAGTTCTAAACAGAAACAACTTCAGCCAAGAGAGGGGCCTAATTTGAATTCTAGAAGACCAATTAGCAAGACAAGAAACCTATGTTATTGGTTGTGCAGGTTCATGCAACTAAAGCAATCCTATATGATTCCTCTATGCTTGGAAAGGATCTAGACAAAGGAAAAAGAAAGCAAGATTTAATGCAAAATTATATTCATATCCTTGGAAAAATCGTATGCTTGATGATTCAGACTTATTTTTCCAATGATATTGCACAACTGACCCAACCATACATGAATTAAGCATGTGATGCAGAGGACCATAAATATGACCCCTTCCCTTTTGATCCAAGGAGAAAGAAAATCAGCATATGCAAGAAGCTGGAGATTTAAGTAATACAGAGAGAGAGAGAGAGAGAGTCATAATATAGCTTTCTCTATGTTAGGATGGTAAGCATTAAGCTCAGCTTATGACAAACAACAGATATGTCAACCAAGGCAAAAAGACTTGCAAATTAGTTTATCCAGCATATAGCACTGTATCTCTGTACACTCTGTAACTCTGTACACTCTGTTCTAGAGATGAAGGTACTGCAAAACAACCAACAAGTTGCAAGCAGTATTGGACTTGTGTCACCAAATCCAAAACCCACTTAAGTATCAGAATGTTTTGCCATTGTTAAAAGACTGGCCAATACTAATTAGATGTGTTCTCATTGGTTCGGGCCTGCATAAAAAATTAGGGGTGACAATTCGTATTTTCATGCCATATTCATGTCATGTCGAAGTTAAGATATAATAGTATATGGGTCGACATGAACATGACACAATTAATTAATCGTGCCAAAAATATAAACATGAACACGACACAATTATTACACAAGTAACACGATACAATATGCATAACCCATTTAATAAACAAATTATATTGGATCGACACGACACGACTCGCTCAATACGAATAAACACAACTTGCTTAACACAAATAAATACAACCTGATCTACTTAACACGACCCGCTTAATATGTCATTAACTAAATGAGTCTTAAATATATCACTTTCAGGTTGGCGGATCAACCCATAATATGATATGATTATTTCGTGTCATGATCGTATCGATATGTTTACAACACGAACCCACTTAAGGACAACCAAACTCACTTATTTTGCGTTGGGTTCGAGTTGTGTTTGCGTGCCGTATTCAATTTTGCCATCTCTATAAAAAACATAACCTCTCATCTTAACTGCATGAAGCTCTCATGAACTTTATGCAGACTCTTCCTGTTGTATCTAATGCACAGGCCGTTGCAGAAAGGCGTAAGATTTAGAGATAATCTTGTTCACTCTTAATATCAAATATGATGAAATATATAAAGAAATCAATTCTTACCCATGATGTGCCTGGAACTTCTCCATTTGCTTCATTGTCAAACCTCTAGAATTAATATCCTTTTGATGTACAGCATGAACTATATCCTCATTAGTGCCGGTGACCATGTCATCTGCTGCAAATATTTGAACACAGAAACCATTGTAACAAGGCAAAAATATGTCAATAAATTATATAGCTTGTTTTTATTAAACAGAAAGCTCATGAGCTGAGACCCCATCACCAATGGATAAGAAATTGGACAACCATAAAACACCCTACTAGTGTGCTCAGCGATGCCATTTTATCATGTACAAGAATTCAAAATAATTTTCTGGAGGTGTATCTCAGCCAAATGCCTGGAAACGGTGCACAGTTTATCAATTCATCTAAGCCACATCATCAAATTGTCTGGCCATTATACAGATTAAATGATTTTTTGAAAAGTATATTTTAGACAACATTATTACTCTTACAGGCTGCTATTACTTGGCCCTATGAGTAAGAGTTCTGGCTCAACAGTCATGAACAAAATCACTAATTCAAGATTGAAATTTGAGCATACAATAATAGTTGATCATAGAATATACTTATGAATGGTGAGCAGTACTTCCAATCAATAAATTTTCAGCATTATCATCAACCAATTTGTCAACTAAAACATGGTTACATGGAGCTAATTAAGTCAATCATCAGAGATTTATGATCATACATCTAACTGGAAATGACAGGGATTTTCACAAAAGAATAAAAGCCAGGATTCATAAATTGCTAACACATACCTGATGAAGGAGAGATTACAGATATGCCAAGATGAGGAATGGTATCACATTTGTTTTCAGATGGTCCATTTTCATTTTTGTAACTGTCACTTGACAGAGGACATGAGACACTGCATTCATTGAAATGACAAGGACTGTGTGTAGTCTCTTCTGCATTCTTGGCCTGGAAGCCACCATGTACTACTGAATCACAGGAAGAAAACGGCATTGCATCTTGTGATTGGTCTAATGATGTATTCAGGATATCATGTTCTGCCTGAATTACAACCATCTCAGATGCTGCATATGCTAACGAATTTTCTGTCAGCTTAACATCTGGTTGGATGCCATCCATTTTAGGTGACATATCCAACAATTTTTCAGAACTATTCTCAATCTTTTGAACAAGGGTTATGGACCCCTTCTCATCACTGCAAACAAAGCTCTTACACATAAGCTCAACACAACCACTCTGGTCAAGTTGCACGTCAAGATTAGGATTACTGGCATCAGCATCAGATAGAGGTGTTCTGGCTTCTTTGCCTTCATTAATATCTGGATCATTCCCAGATGGAGAACTGGCTTCAGTCCTCAGCCCTCCCCCAACCATTGAGACAACAACAGCTGTCTCACCAGCATCAGCAACAGATACTGACACCTTCCCCAAAAAAGACGGGTCGATATTTGATCCATGGCCAGCACTTCTCGAAATAGAATGCTTGCTTAGGTTTTGTATTGAGAGACAATCCAACTTTTGTTTCACTTCAACAGGTGAACATCTAGGTGAAGGATAGGCAAATGGACAAACAAAAAGGTAGCATATTCAGCATAACTGAAAATATACCATTCTGTAGCCAAAAAACCTACTAGAAGTGTGAGCAATTATTGAATTACCTTGGGCACAACCATGAATTTTCCAATGTGCACTCAGAATTGAATCCAACACAGAAAGCATGATACCTGTTTCCATTTTTTTATACAACAAGTGATATGACTGTGAAGTAGGCAAAGGCAATTAATATTCACTTAGAATGAAAGATAAAAGCATCCCCAAGTGAATGATCAATAAAAAATAAATGAAATGACTGAGGTTATAAAATAAATAACTCCGGGTTAGCTAAATGGAGGCTTTGAACTAAACCATTGCAATCATAATGGTGTTGAAGAGTGGCTTGCTGAATATTTGTCTTGTTCATAAGATAATAATTTGTTAATGTCAAAGTGCGATTGAAAGTGTATAATAAACCCTAGCTTATAGAAAGCAGCCATAAGTTAGCTTCCACTATAAGCATTTCCATAATTTATGTTACGACAAGCATGGAATTCAGTGTAGTTCTGTAGACACAAACATCCTTTTTCCTTTTTATGAATAAATATATCATATTTGCTGGCCATCATTAAATGTATTTTAATTGTTTCTTTTTAACATTCACATAAGATTTCACATATGATAATGAATATCAGAAATGAATTCAGAATACCAAGATGTACTAAATTGCAGGGTTCCAAAATAAGCAGAGGCTGAAAGAGAGATGATGGAACTGGTAATCTGAAATGCCAGCAGCAAAATTGAATTGAGAGCATATTTCCTGTTCTATGATGACCAAGCAATTTCCTCTGTTTTCACTCCAACTACTTTGCATCCACCGTTCTTATTCAGCCATCTAAGCAAGCGGTTTTGCAAAAAATTTCCATTCAAACAGAGTATCAAACACTTCATCTGTGCAACTTCTTCAAGATTGTGATTTCCATGGACAGGATAAAGCAATGAAAGAAAGTAAAGAGATACCATATATCACATGAATCACAAGCAATTGATGTGTCCAAAGTTAAAGCATCCTCAGCTGTTGACACTCCACTTCGAATTTTGCACCCATCACCATCCAAACAGATAACTGCCTGCAGAAGAATAATAGAATTTACAAAAAAAAAAAAGGAGTTCACGGTCAGATACAAACAAAAAGTGTTCGTACATATGGACAGATAACTGCTTGTTGAACATCATTACATCTTCATCAATATAGTATGACGGAAAGGAGAGCATGTTGTTATTCCTTTCAATACACCAATCATCATCTCTGCATCAAAAATAGAAAAAGAAAGAGTTAAAAACCAAAGATTTTGTGTTAAAAAACCACAGTTATGTATCCATAATTTAGAATTTGAAGCGAAATCCCAATCAAATGCAAGACATTATTTAATGTCTCTCTGCAAATTTTGGATCTTGTCATCAAGGAAATTTGTTCAAGGAACAGGTTATGAATAGGTGAACTGGTTGCTGACTTAACAAATTCCACAAGAAGTTTCCAAAAGCATTAAAATAGACAAAATAAATCAACTAATTTACTAAATGCAAATTGAAGTGCCTGTACAAAATCAATGCTGATGTCAACAGAAGACTGCTCTCTTTAAAGAAGGGTAAATGCAAGTTTAGCACTGATTATCGCATGAATAAGTTAGGCCACTAGCAACTAGGAGCTTGAATAATAAGCTCTATCATAAGTATATACAACATCATCATTTATTCCTATCAAAGCACCATCTTCACAAGTAATAAACTGATGGCAATTGTAGGAAGGAAAAAAATGGTAGAGTCATGTAACCATTTAAAAGAAAAAAACTACTTTCATATTCAATTATGGTAATATGAGTAATAAGAATAATATAAATTAATAAAACCAACTGGTCAATATTCACTTAAAAAAGATAGCTGAAAACACATTTCTCACCTCGAAAGAGAATACTCCTCGGCTTTGATGCTTCCAGTGGTATCATACACCTTCAGTCAATAAATAAAAATAACATAACATGCCATAGTCTATGTCACAAAGCTATAATTTGGATTTAAGGAGTAGAACACATGCACAAACAGTACGATTGAATGATTCAATCAAGGAAACCTTGACCATTGCTCATAAACTTATTTTTAACGTTAATTCAATATACAACCCTTCCTTGCACAAGTCAAAAGAATAGCAAATACAACTTTGCAAAAAGTAAAAATAATATTACTCACTGGAAGACACGTGATAAGCTGAAATTCATTTTTGCAAAGTGGACAGCGGTTTGTGATGGTAGCCCAGTTGTCAATGCACTCAAAACAAAACCTAAGATTTGAGAGAAATTGTGTTATTAATCCCAACTTCGATCTCCATCAAGCAATACAATGCGCACACACATGCAAGCAGAAAAGTTATCTCTCTATATGGAAGACATTAAGCAAGCATGTCATTTATCAGTATGGAACATGCTAAGCAAGCAGGCAGTCACATAAGTATGTATGTGTCAGATTCTTGGCCTCATAACGGTTTTGGCCAAAACCCTGAAACTTAGTCCAGCTTTATATTGGTTCCGAATGAAACCAAACCATTTCGGTTTTGGAGTTTTGGTCAAAACTTTAAACCAGGTTTTGGATATATTTGCATGGACCGACAGATGCACTTTAAGTACTATAACAGCTAGCTGCTCTTTGAGAGCATTTTGGTCATCTATACCATATTATAAGAATAACCCCATGGAATTTAAGGAACATTCTCTTTCAATTTCATCTGACCTCAGTCTTCTTCAAAATACCCTCCATTTAACTCCACAATAAGTTTTAACAGGGAACAAATTATCCAATTCCCACATACAATCCCAGAAAATCATGCCCCTCCATTCTCCATTGCTTCAAAATTCTGACAACTCACCACGCCAGAGAAATTTACCTCCTATTTTTTAAAAAATGGGAATCATGACATCTTTGCATGAATTTACTAAATAATAATATGAATCCTCATCAGACTAGAAAATTTAATCCAAGAAGACTTGGATTCTAATAGGATTCTAATCAGAGAGAAAGAAGAGGAATTAAAAACTGTTTTTTACCTATTCCTACACTAAGAACTTCTTTATTTATAACTACATTGAACTATCATTAACAAGAATATTTTATTAATTTTTCACAAAGTTCTTTTTTTTTTTTTGCTTCTTCCTACCTTATGTGCATTAAACATGCTGCTTTGCTTGTAAAGGAAACCCTATCATTATCAATAAAATAATGTTGTCATACCTGGCAAATCAGAGCATGCACTGTTTCTGTTATTCTTCTCTTCTTTCTTTTCCTTACCCTCGCATTACTTAGCTAAGCCTTTAAGACTACTTGTACGGGTAGTTTATGCTATTTTGTGAGACCAACTGTTCAAATACCATTGGTTCTATACAGTACACCTGTCACTGTACCTTTTCTATGGCAAAACAGTAATAGGACAGGCCTCAGATGCTGAAACTGGCCTAGGCCAGTACATGTTGGGCATCACGATTCGAAGCGGTTGTACAGGCAGTACCATGGCTGGTTTATCCATTACCAAGCTCAGAGTAAACAGTCTGCCCCATTGAGAGAGAGAGAGAGAGAGAGAGAGAGAGAGAGAGAGAAGGAAAGCTGCCAAATCTGGTATTCCACCAACTTCCTGGCATTCTCAATGCTGGATTCCACTAATATCCAGTGAGTTTTTCATCCCCCTCTTTTTAGCTATTAATTGACAGAAGTAGAGAACAATAGGGGAAGGCATGAATTTTGAATAGTGTAGGGTGGGCACCACCCTACAACACATTAATTTTTACTTTTTAACATATATTTTCTTTTGTATAAAAATGACATTACTTTTGATTAAATTAACTATTAAAAATAATATAAAAATATTTTCATCGAGGGAAATTTGTAGCATGCATGCATTGTTATTATACACATGCTACTAATTTATTACACAATTTGGATTAATTTCAGGCACCTTCAGGAGCATCGAAGCCTATGCCCAAAATTAGGACCAATTTGAAATTATCCCATCAAAAGGACTTCTATTCATCCACTGAAAAGTATATATACTGCCCATGGTGGAGTGCCTACAAAGCCCCATAAGCTATCTTCCTAAACTCTATGGAAACCATAGGATGGTACTAATACTGGCACTCCATCATTAGACACCCCATCAAAAACCATGTGAACATCAAAAAAACACTTAATGTTAATTTTAGACGTTAAACAGTTAGAAAATGAAAAAGAAAAGCCTTCTCAGCAAGGTAAAAGGATGCAACAACCTACCATGAGTTGTGTGATACAAGCCAGTATTGTACTAGTCCAATGGCAAGCTAGTACCACAGCCCGTGATAGTATTATAAACCTTGGCTGAGACTAATACTCTAAAAATCAATAACAAGTATGATAACATCAAGATGCCAATAATGATGATTATTTTATGGTCCATGGTTATGGCAGTGAATTGCTTTGCAGAGAAAAGAAGATAGACTTGCAAAAGGATCAAGCGAGGTCGGATCTATGGAAAAAATTTTAGATCCAATAAGTCATTCGGATCTATCTAGGGTCCAGTATGATCCGCATCCAATCCAAAAATGTTGAGGTTTAGGATGGAATTGGATCAATTTATGTTTGTATTTAAGTCAAGCATCTAACTATTATTTTATAACTAAAATTTAGTCCTTAATAATCAAATATAAATTCATTAAAAAATTTAAATAATATTAAAAAGAGTCAACTTAAACTTAAATTTTTATTCAAAAACTTTTAATTCTATCCAAGTAAATGATTGTCCTTAAGTTTATTTATTGATATACTCAAATACATTATAAATAAGAATCCATCAAAATAAATAATAAAGCATAAATATTTTAATATAATTAAGTAAAAAAAGATGAGAGAAGATCTAGTTATTAAAATAAAAAGGAGAATTAATGAGAATTTATTCAATGAATTGATAAAGATAATGAAAGTGAAAGAAAATAAAATTTATATAATTAATGTTTATAGGTTGGGTTGAATTGGATTCGGATCAAATCGAGTTAGAATATGGAATTTAAATCGGGTCTAATTTTCGATCCGACCCAACCTATAGATCTTTAAATACGGATCGAGTCAGATCTAATCAGGTCGAAACTGGGTCAGGTTAGCCTTATAGAAGAAGCATTGACAGATGCAAGAACAAAAAAATATTAAAAGCCTTTGTTATAGATTCTTATTTATTCTCAAGACCTACCAGTGATGGCAACAATCCAAAACTCCTCTGTCAATGACAACATACATACATATTCCACATCTTCCATTCTCCAAAGCAACATCTTCCTGCAAGGGAAAATTAAAAATATATCATCCATCCACTGTATCAAAACAGACAAAAAGCTATCAAATTAGAAATTAGACATTTAATATTTTAGTCCTACCTTATGTTTTCTATAAAAGTTATTGGACAATAGATCTTAGACATAGATTCAAAGAATATGAGAGAAGTTCCATAAAAGACATTCATCATGATTGTCAGTTCATCTTTTTTGAAAATATATATTGTGCTGACACATTGCTCAAAAAGAGTCTGACTGTATCTTCAACAGTTTCATATTGAAGATGTAGAAATGAAAAGATAGTGCATCATAACATCACTAGCAATATTGACATCATAAAGAACATGTTGTCCTGCATGTAAGTTAATGTCATGTGCTGTCCTTAACCATACCCCACATATATTCCAAGAAAATAACTAAAACCACAATACAGCTGTATATGAGTCTTAAAGTAGTCTAGAAGCCTAGGATTTGAGGTTACCTGAGGTTTATAACTTCTTATAACCTATGAAATTCTGATATAGTGTAGGAAATAGGGATTAGGACAACCATGCTCCTGACTATCACCAATTGCCAATCAAGATAATATAGGAATGCTTTTAGTGAACTAGATCTAACCACTTGTCATTTTAAGGCCTTGATCCAACCTCACAGCTACCTCTTCTCCACTTTCCCCTTCCCAATTCAAGTCATCCATTGTGCCTCCCATAGCCACTACATTAGTATGGAAATAAATATAGGTTTATGGAATTAGGGCATCACTAGCACAGGGATGTAGTTTGTTTGTACTTGTTTGAAGAGGGGAATAGATGTACAGACCATGCATAAGGCTGACACATCAATTAATTACATTTTAGCTTTTCAATATGTCTTCATATGTGTTTTCTCCTCCTTTGGCAGCTATAAATTGGAGTTCAAGAGTAGATGTTTTTAAAAAACAAACGACAAAGCAACAAAACTCAAAACAATAATTGCCGCTATCAAAATGTATATAAATAAAAAATTTAAAACGGTAAGCCAGATTTACTATATCATCCTCATCTCCAACAACTGCTTCTTTTGATTCATCCTCGGTGTTTTCTTTTGGATTCATTGGTTAAAGAAAAGGAGCACTGAACCTGAAAAAGAAACAATGTAAACCATTAACTGTTAGCATGCCAATTTAACATCAAAAATTTAGTGTTAGAAGTGACTCTCGGCATCAAGCAGGTACAAGGGTTGGGTAAGCACAGATCATATGATAGGATATGGATCGTTGCAATATGTGAATGGAAATGCAAGATGGGAAATTAATCATTTGTGGAAACAGTATTCGCTTTCTGGGTATTTAGTTTGTTAAAAAAAAGGGACTTTTCCTTATGCCTCTTGGAACAATGAAGCAACAATTTGAGTTACAAGGGAAGTGTGATCAAATAACCTCCCTGAAAAAAGGCGGCAAGATTGCCTCCAAGTATCAGGAACATTTACTTTGATCACTCACGAGTAATCCATCATTGACAAAGTGATGATTTAGTCTACTTCCTCATTGTGCCCACCACCAATCAAGAACTTGCCTCTAAATCTTATCAAATACTTTGCTGGTTTTTCCACTGTGGTGATTAACCCGTCTTGACTTAAGCTTTGACTGACACCAAGCCAACTGACACAGAGAACAAAGAAATCATCCCCAAAATTCACACATTCAGCTGCTTCTTTTCCCTTCCCCGTTCGTTTCTTAAAGAAATTCAACAAAGAAAGCTTATCGTTTTAGAATTGCAGGCAATTTGTTAATTTAAAAAATTAGAGCTCCCCGAAAATCTTGCATCACTTCATAGACAACAATTCCAAGCAATGCGATGATCACACCTTCTTTAGTTTCTAAAAAACTGGGTTTTTTTTAAAAAAAACAACCTATATCAATATCTTTAAGATCCTAGAAAAAGGAAAAATTCTCGCGATAAGATCGATCGTTTTGAAGTTTCAACCGCGTTTGAAGGAAAATTATCGATTGGAAAAAGTGGATGGGAAGGAGGGATCGACCAGTCAGCTGAGGAAGAGAGGATCTTGAAGGCGATATCAAGGGAGGAGAAGGCCCGTACCTTCGATCGTCGGCGACGGCGAGGGCGGTGATCACCGGGTTCTCCACCGGCCGGCGATCGTTGGGTTTCTTGGGGGAAGGAGAGCGGGGTCGATGGAAGATTAGGGGTTACCATGGTGCGCAATTTTGGGTGAGCGAAGGAAAAAGAAAAATTATGTGCCGCAGAAGTCGGCAAATGTCACCGACTTTACGACTTACCCCAGCACGTGCCTAGACCGGGCGTTTTGCCGGACCGCTGGGGGTAAAATTGGCATTGAAGCCCTGAGTGAAGTGAACCACCGACCTCCCCTGTGGGCTTAGCGCACAAAACCCGGTCCGGGGAGTGCCTGCAAGCCATTCACGATTATTTAAAAAATAATTTCAGAATATCTCAAATAAAAATTGATTTCCTTTCGGTATAAAAAAAATTAATTTCTTATGGAGTAAATTCGCAAACTAAGCCCTAACTCAACTAAACTCGGAAGTAAAATGGCTATTGATTGGCATATGATGAAAACTTGTATGAGAAAGAAATATTTAAGTGATATTGTAAATAATTTTTTATTTTATCGCAAGTGAGATTTTTATCCTAATTATGTAATAATAATGATAATAATAATAATAATTAAAAAGATAAATTTTTTAATTGAAATATAATGAAATAATTTAAAAAAATATAGTATTTAAATGTTAGTTTTAAAACTTCGTAAAAGCTTAATATCTAAATTATATCTGACTGGAAAAGCTCTTTATTTTTAATAATATTATTTTTCTTTCATTATTTAATAATTTATATTCTATGTGTACATAATTAAAAAAAAAGACAAACAATTAGTGATGACTAGAGAATAAGAGATCATATTTAGTTGGATGTTTGTTTAATTTAATATTCAATATGAGATCATTTCGTGTTTTTAAAAAATTATGAATTATGTATTCGATATCTAATATATCTAATAATAAGCATAAATAAATACAAGTAATTACCTTTCATCCTATCCTGTAATTTAAAATAGAAAGCAAAAGTATTATTATAATGAAAAAGAGTATGGCTACACACCAAATCAACAATGTGCATTGTATTAGAAGTATTTTTTTTAATGATAACTTATATCACCATTTATAAATATAAAACTATAATGTTATGTAGGAGCTAGGTATTTGGTTATGGCTGCATTAAACTTAAAATGTAGCATGATGTTATCTTTAATACAATAATATATCATATAATAAAAAAATTAAAAATTATGAAGGTAAATATTGATGATAATTTTTTGGCAAATTCTTTAATGTTTCCTTTCCATGGCATGATGGTGCCGTGAAAGGCATTGTTAGTGCCAGCCAGCACCAATTAATGCTTTAAATAATTCAGATTCGAGTTTCATTTTACTTTATTTCAAAAGTTTGTTAATAATTTTTTAATTTTTAAATTCATCTTTCAAATATATATATATAATATTTTATTTTAGACAACATCTAGATACATTGCTACGCTGCTTTAAATAATTAATATCCTGTACAAGAGAGCTCAACAAAAATGAACGAATTCAAATTATATGCTTTCTTCCTGTTATTCCTTATGTCTAAAAACCAATAACAAAGATCACAAAAGTTATTATTTTTTTTTTTTTCTAGAAAACAAAGACCTAAATCATTACATAAAACAAAAAAAATTAAGAATGTCGCAACGAACTAAACCAAGAAGAAAGAGGGGAAAAAAATCTTAGTTGAGGAAATCAAAAGCAAAATATTTGTTCAGAAAGAAATAAAGAGCATATTTGTTTCATAATAGAAGCACTTAATAAATTCAAGAAAAAAGAAACCTTCTCTCCTTCCCAAGCTTTGGAAGAGAAGCTGGAAGATACACGCGAAACAGCATCGTGAGTTTGCGCCAGGATGGGCCGCATAGCGCGACACCGAATCTTCGGGTAATATCCCTCCACTGGCTTCCAATTTTTATTCCCCACGGCACGATGCCCTATTCCGAGTAATATTATGTGGTGACGGTTTTTCACACAGGATGTTCTTATCTGACGTGGCTGGGTCCTCGCGGCGCCGTTCACGAAGGCCACACCTCTTGCCACGTCAGCATAGGATGCGGTTGTGCGGAAATTGGAGTGTTGCGGAAATTTTTGTAACTTGAACTTTTTAAAGTTAAATTAGAAAATCTCTTTATCACGAAATTACCACAATATCCTCCACTAATGGGTTTTTATTATCCACTCAGCTCATAACACCAACAGCACAAGTTAGCCAATCATAGCTACACATCAACCTGAATAACGCAACTTTGGTACGTACTCATCTAAAGATCATATAGCTGGACGGCTTTGATACGTCGAATGAAATTTTGCTGTGAGGAATCCGACAGGTGATCGGCCAACGTACGAAATGCGAGGAGCGACTTTTTATACGCTCCCCGAATCACATCGCCGAGTTGTTAAAAACCGGCACCAGGTTCGATACACTAGGTGAGGGTCGGTGCTTTCCGAGCGAAGTTCCCATTTTACCCTCCATTAAAACCGGATCCTAAGCCGGCCCGAAAGGGTATAATCGTAATTATGACAGGGTTCTCTTGACCTTTCAATAAATCAAAAACGATAGCCTGATCCTAACGCCGACTCCCGGCTCAGCATCACTGCTCCGCTGCTCTCTCTGCGGAGGCGATGCAGAGCGGCCATGGAGGTCCTCAGCCCGAAACCCTTAGTTAGAGTTTCCGCCGCCCACCTTCCCAGAAACCCTAAGCCCGCTTCTGCCCACTTTAATCCCTCTCCTACTCGCCATTCCAAGCCCGCGGCCCCCTCTATCTCCTTCGTTGCTCCTCCAAGAAAACCATTGCCCCCCAAAACCCTAGAAACCCCACCCAATGCCGCCCCCATCGTCCCCTTCTACCTCATCCTCCCAATATTCCACTCTTTCGGTGGCTTCGTCCGCTCTCGGGCGCCAAAGTTTCGATCTTGGCTCAAAGGTGGCCTTGTCGAGGACGGAGGGGTGTATGGGAATGATTTGCTGCGCTGTGGAGGTATTGGGATGATGCTGATGAGCACCACGGCGGCGTTTTCAAAGGCCCAGGTCAGCCCGTTTTTGTGGACCCTGGCCGGGAACCCGACGTTCTTGTCGGGGCTTGTGGCGTGGGCGCTGGCACAGACCATAAAGATGCTCTTGAACTTCTTTGTGGAGCGGAGGTGGGACTTCGGGATGCTGTTTAGTTCTGGGGGGATGCCATCATCGCACTCCGCGCTGTGCATGGCTCTGACGGCGTCGGTGGGCCTGTGCCATGGGGCGGCAGACTCGTTGTTTCCTGTGTGCCTTGGTTTCAGCCTCATCGTTATGTATGATGCGATTGGGGTGCGGCGGCATGCAGGGATGCAGGCTGAGGTTAGAAAATCTTGCCTTCTTTTTTTTTTTGTTTTAATTTTTCGGTCTTATCTATCAATTTATTCGTTCTTTATCTATCAATTTTCACTGCAGAACAAAGGCTAGAAGCTATCACGAAGAAAGAAAAAATGGGCTAGTAAATAAGTACATTGGGAGAAAAGCCACCACAATATATATATATATATATATATATATATATGAATCTTTTACCAAATGCATTTTTGGATTAGATGACAAGGTTTACTATATGTGCCCTTGGAGAAGTTTTCAAATTAAGTCTCTAAGATAAATGATATTAAAAAGGTGAATTTTAATGGTGGAATTCCCTAGTTTGAGAAGATGATTGCTCAAGGAAAGATCTTCAAGAAATATGAGTCTACAATGATAGGAGGAAGAAATATTATGTGCATTATAAGTGAGGCTAGTATGATTTTTAGAAAGATTGTAAAATTAAGAAAAAAATGATGATGTAGTTATGAAAATTGTTGAATAAAGATTCTATAACAGGAATGAATTTAGAAGGTTTTGTACGTATAGAGGTTGCAAACATACCACTGATTCATTTGGATAAAAGAAAAATAACAATCTAAGAAGGATGTTGGAAGGCACGACTTTGGAATTAGATGAAATTTAAACAAGATTCTTTAATGCTATGTGAAAATTGATTTGTCTTGGTTCATTATTTAAGTTTTTCACTTAACAAAACTTAAAGGTGAAAAGAAAGAAGAAACTAGCAATATTGGTGATATGTGATCAGTCTGTTAAGTATTAAACATGAGAGGCAATGGTCAATGATGTTTAGATTGGTATATCATCCTTTGTTAATTAGTAGGTCTACCTATCACATGACCTTCGCTACTTCCATCATCAGAACATGTTTCCATATTGCTTTGTCTTATTAAATTTACAAATGGTTGGTTGACTATCAATACCATGAACTGAGGCTCGTCCTTGTTGTTCACCCCCTTTGTTTAGCAATCAGAAGTTTTAGATTTGATTATCTTCAGTAGTGCATGTCCAAAAATCAAGACTTTTTATTCATGTCCCATTAACCCTTTTTTTGTAAACATCCATACAAGCTAGAGGTGATTCAAGCTCATCAAATTTGATATACTAGCCAATATGTGAAGGACTGGACAAGGTTCAAGAGTAAGATCACTGTATCAAAAAGCTGAATTGCATGCTAAACTTCCAAAAGCCTTAACTTGCCCATACAGTGTCTGATTGAGGCGCTCTTTTTTTTTTTTTTAATTAAGTTACATTTCAAGTTCTAAGATGTGGCATCACCTCGTAAAGGTGCAACACACTATGGCATTAGGGTCAAATTCCATCATTTGGACTTTGAAATGAGCCAGCCAAATCAAAAACTACTTTTCTGGAAAGATTTTGATTGGACATATCTCCTAATCTGAGAAGAATTAGATAAAATGATGATGACAAAGTTGATGTAGAAGTCAAGATATATCTTTTATAGGATTTTAGCTTTTTGTGATTATTTTTATTGGTTTCATATTCATAGGGTATGATCATAGTCTTACACTGACCATCAATCTACTGCAATCCTCTTCCTTTATGCGGGCTTGAGACCAACTATATATAAAACTTTATACCTAGGCAGAGTTAAAAATTAAGGATGGTTTAGACATGTGCAACATAGACTAGAGAGGCACCGATGCAAAAGAGTGATTTGATATATATAAAAGGAAAAGTGATAGAGTTAGATCAAAAATTATATGAGAGAAAGTGATCAAGGAAGATTTAAAATCTTTGCATTTTATAGAAAATAACTCAAAACCGAGCCAACTGAAGAAGAAAAATTCATATAGTCAATCCCAACTAGTTTGTAATTAAGGTTTTGTTGTTGTTGTTGTTGTTGTTATTGTTGTGATTATTTTTATTGGTGGTATGTATTTCAAGAAAGTGATTACCTTTTTTAACCAAAAGAGAAATTCAACACAAAATTTGCAAGGGCCAATCTTACTGTAGCCTTTATAACTCGGTTTTATTATTCATCAATGAAAGAAAAGGGGGCCTAGGCTATGTTCACCATTTTTTATTTTCTAATTTTTTTTAAAAAAATTCAAGTTGAGCAGGTTAAAAGAGTTTCTTCCTTCTCTCTGATTAGATCAAGAGTTTGAGATAATGGTAGGGTAGGGATCTGTGGATTTGGTGCATCTTCTAATCCCTCTTTTCATGTTAATCCTTGTACGATGTAACTCTTTCATGCTTAGTGTTGGCTAGGGCTGAGTTGAGATCTACCTAACATTCTTATCAATTTTATTTGGCATTTGGTGCACGTTCTAATCCCTCTTTTTATGATAATCCTTGTACTATGCATATCTTTCATGCCTAGTGGTGGCTAGGGTGGAGTTGAGGTCTGCCCAGCATTCTCTATTAATTATATTTGCTCAACTTGAGAACAACCTGACTGGTAAGCATGTCAAAATTGTCTGATTTGAACTAGCTACTGGATTGAGCCACATGACCTGGCAGTCCTAACCCAACCCACCATACAATGTTAATGTTCAATGTTGTTAGTTTGGGGTGTAGCGATGGAAGTTCTTGCTTCTGATTTCCATCTCTGAACATCATAATGCTTAGAAGAGCCACTGTGAAAAAAATGAAAAATAAAGTAATATGTAACTTGATTATATAATGTGTTGAAGTCCTTGGCTCGCAAAAGTGCCAAAGAGAATCAAGGGACACTTTGAGTTTGGGACCTTGCTGAAAAGAAAGCTACAGTACTCAATCTTTAACATCTGGGTTTATCAGGGAGTTTGATAAATGAGAGTAGAGAAGAGCGGGTCAGAATGTTTGTAGGCTAGTAGCTACTCCCAATGTCATAACATTACCAATCACCTAGTGAAGATGATCTGGTGGAAAAAGATTCAAAGTGGTAGTGGTAGTAGGAGTTGGACTTGGGATCAGGATAATAAGAAGACAGTTGAGAAAAAAGGTTGTATTTTCAAAGTGTAATTGATAAACGCATCACCTTTTCTTTATAGTTGAAATCATTTATCCATCTCTTTTATGAAATATAGCACATGTGTGTGTGTGTGTGTGTGTGTGTGTGTGTGTGTGTGTCGAGAGAGAGAGAGAGAGAGAGAGGGGGGGGGGGGGGGGGCATGTGTATATTTATAAAAAAGGCTTTACCTCACTTTATCACAATGGCTAATAGCAGGTAATTGCTCTGATCCAGAGCCCACCTGTTTAAGACTTTGGTGGGGATTTCTGACCTGTACCTGGTTGTGCAAAAAAATCCAATGCCAACAGAAACAAAAAGGTCAGGTTATTGAGTTGGATTGAAAAATGTCATTCCTGTTAGTGCCACTGCTTTATCATCTTCTTATCAACTTTAGTGTTGGCCTGACCATATCACTTGGGCGCTGTTATATTCAAGAGCTTTGATTGAAGAATCATCCCATACATTGTGAAATGAATGAGTTATATAGCTTGACAAATCACATGGTAATTCCCTTTCCATGTTGTGAATCAAGTTTTATGAATCTTGAATCTTTTTCGTTATGATATTTGTCATGGTCCTGTATTGCTACATTTGCAATGCTCATAACTTTGTGTCTACTTTGAGAAATCTTGTGGAAGGTGTCTTTGATCTTGATGCTTTTTTTTTTTAAAAAAAAAAAAATTACTTGGTATGCCACCAATTTTGTTGCTAACCATGGTGTCTTGTTGAATTTCTTGTTATGTGTTTGACTAATTATTATTATATTACATCACAGATTTATTGGTTTGTGAAGAATTTATATTTTAATATAATGTATGGATATATCAAATTCTTAGGGAAAATTGTGAGATTTCTAATTGTGATATAATACATGATGCTATATGTCTGCAATGTTTATCTTCTGAAAGATATGATTTCATGTAACTTAAACGAAGCTATAGTCAATGCATTAGAGTGGCCCAGATTGATTTGAATTCTGAAAATGATAGAAGAAGGATCTATAGTATGGCATGTGGTTTGCTGGTTTTAGAACTGGACTAGATATATGTTAGAGAGAAGAGGAAAGAAAGGAAAACTGGTGTCCCTAAAAAAGTTTGACAAATTGATCCCAGGACATTGCTTCAAGTAAAGTCAATTGTTTGATCAGCATTTAAAATGCAAGAAACAAACCACAGATTACTGTAGCTATGAAATGGCACTATTTCACAGACTTTTGGTGAGGTTTGATTTCGTAAGATAAACATGTATGTTTTCACTCCAAACAATGGATATTTGTGATTAAAACTGTCTTATCTAGAATTTGCTAGCACTGATAGTGAGCATATACCTTTGCAGGTTTATAGATTTTCTTAGATCTCTTAATGATTCTCTTGCTTCATAGCAGAGGTATTAATTTAGAAAGAAATCCTGAAGTTAATAATTCTTTTATAGGACATTGCTTTGAGAAAACTCAGTAGTCTTGTTGATATAGAGGAAATAAGGAAGAAAAAATAGATGATTATGGCTATGAAATTGTAGTATTTATAAGTTAAATATTTGTATTTTGGTAATGTAGAATGTATGTCCTGTGCTTGACACATTTAATTCAATTTTGACATATATAGAATACTGCTTCTCTACTATGAAGCCAGTTATATGTATAGTTATATATGTCAAAATTACATAATTATATAAAATTATCCTTCGAAAAAGACAATTATATAACTATACATATAACAGGCTTCTCAGTGAAGTCATAGTATTCCATATATGTCAAAATTGAATTAAATGTGTCAAGAATAGGATATACATTTTACATTACATTAATGTGTCAAGTATAGTTATATAGTTTTCATATATAGACTGAGATGGTCTTGATAGGTGGCATATGCCTTTGGAGGTTCTATAATTTTCCCCTGAAAGTTCTAGCAATTCTTGTGTTTCTGGACAAATATATCAATTTTGGGAAAATTTTGTCAAAATAATAGTTCTCTTTTTGTAGTCCATTCATGCATACCAATGCTCATATTTCGAAATAAATATATTGTTTTCAGAAAAAAATGTTAATGTAATATTTCTTTTGTTACCATCCATCATGGGATGTCTTTAATGGTGGTGAAGTGTTGCCCAGGATTTTATAAAAAAATGTTTGATAAGCGACACTCCTTTCATATTTATATATTATAATCAGGAAAATTTTCATATTCACACACACACACACACACACACACACACACACACACACACACACACACACACACACATGATATTTTGAATTTCATCTGTCAGTATGCCATGATTTGTGTTGAAGCATGAATTTGATAATGTCATGTGTATCCATATGTATATGCATCTATGCATGTCGATATGTGTATGTATGTCTGCCTGTGATCATTGAATTTTCATGTTATTGCCTTAACTATTACCTTGATACGATTTTCTTATTCTGGAGATAGTAAATCTCAAAACTGCTAAATCCCATAGGTACTTAATAAGATCATTGAGGACTTGTTTCAAGGGCATCCTATTAGTGAAAGAAAGCTTAAGGAGCTTCTAGGGCACACTCCATCACAAGTCATCGCTGGGGCTGTTCTGGGCATCTTGGTTGCATGTGTTTGCTGTCAAGGATGTGCTGTTGCCGTTTAAGCTGCTTCTTCGGGTGCGTAAAAGTGCATTCATCATCAACAAAATTTTGTATCAATATAATTTCAGTTTAGAAAAGTCTTTTACTGGCTTCATCTTTGCTGAGGCAAAGTATTCAGTTACATTCTAATTCATCAAGTTCCTTTGATGTTTTATGTGGTGATGGTTGCTAGAACTGGGAAATTTATAGTTGAGAAGGCTAATATACCAGTGAAATAGCATTGTGGGGTTTATCACCATATTACTTCAACTACAGTAAAATCACATCTTCATGCAATCCTCGCTTTACTTTGCAGTTGTCAATCTTATTGAGTGGTGAATCTTGTTACTTGAAAAGATTAAGAAAATTGAGTTGTTTTGTTTTATTGAATATTATGTAAAATGGCTTCCAGAAATCTACACACGGGGTGTCCGTCATACATTCATGTTTCTGACCTCCATCACAGCATGTAGGTATATGCTTCAGCATGCTCCAATATCAGTGGCTCTGGTGTGTTCTTTTTTTTTTTTTTTAACATAGCTTGTTTTATATTTTTCATTGGCCATGTATCTTTAATTAAATATAAGATATCTTGTATATTTTACTTTGAACTGCTGACTGTTTGCTTATTTAATATAATTCTCCTGGATGTTATGTGTTCGATTTGTATAGGTAGTTCACATGTTTAGAGCTAGTTTATCAGCAAGCAGTATGAGTGAGAGTATTATTAATTGGGGTTAAGATTGAGTGAGATGGTGTCAGCATTCTGGACATGTGTGTTCTCCACCAAATCACCTAAAAAAACGTCTACTCGCTAGTAGAAAGGTAGTAGGCCAAATATTAGAACAACTTATCTTAGCATTCTAACTTTATATATTCTCCTAGCATGTTAGTGGAGCATAAGCACCGTGTACTATGATACATTTACTACGTTGACCAGAAACCTCCAAGGGCACAATACGCTGTGCTTTAATCATGACATCGCGCATGGAGGATGTTTTTATCCTTGGTGCTCAACTTTGGGACATTATAAAGAATTTGAAGTGCTGAAGAGTGTGGAACCATATATCAAAGACAGGTAAAAAATCTGGGAAAGATCGAGGGAACAACAATGTGGTAGCATGTTTGTGATGGTGAATGAAAGGCTACCAATCTTAGCATATCTGCAAGCTTATTGAACTGAGATCAACACCATTCGAATCATCCCAAAGGAGACCATTAATAACCAAACATCAAAGATACAAAATCAAAATTAGACATTGCAATGCTCTGCCTTCATAGTTTAACAGAGGGGCACATTATTCTTTTCTAAATCCTGGTATCAGAGTCGAGCTTTACGTGGCGCAACGTAAGCGCAAACTGGTGCGTGGGCACGCTCGGTACAAGGACACGCGTCGAGGTTGTGCATGCTGGTCTGTGCGGTTTGTGCCAATTAAAATTTTATATTAAATTTAATTTTATTATTCTAATAAATCATAGATTAAGCCGATGTGAGGTTCATTTTTACTGTAATTCTATTTAAATCTGAAAACTTATAAATTTTACTAAATATTAATTAAAGCTTTATAAATTATATTTTTATTTAATTTTTCTTAATATTTTTATTTTTTTATTATTTTTAAGTTAAATTAATTGTTTAAATCTTTATTTGAAGTGAAAGTACCTTAAGTTGGTGTTTGCTAAATCAGGATTTTTTAAAATTCTTCAAATTTATTTTTGAGATGAGGAGTTAATTTTTTATTTTTAAAAAATTTATTTTTTTAATATTTTTATATAATTTAAATTTAAGTATTTTTTTATTTTTTAAAAAATTTTAAGTAATTACATAAATAATTTTGAATACAAATAAAAGAGGAAAGAGAGGATGAAAACTTATGGGAGACTGTTGACCTTTTTCTCTCTTTTTAAACGAGCTCATAAGAGTTTACGTTTTATCCAGCCCACTTCCAATGCATTTTGCGTCAAAACTAAATGGTTCGGTATGATTCAGATCAGTTTGCAAGCAAAATCAAGCTAAATGTAGTTTTTGAACTGGATTTTAACGGGTTCAATTTAGCTTCACCAACTCTGGCCATAAACATTAAGCCTCTCAAAGCTATAATCTGGCTGCTGCTTGAAGGGGTTCATTGTGGGATTCTCAGGTAGCAGAGTCTGATAGAATTTACTGCGTCAAATACTCGGGAGACGGCAGCATTGAAAGTTGAAAGTAAAAACTCCTCATGTAGAGTAGTTGCAGCCACCGTTCAGCGACGTAGTCAAATTCCATCACGCAATGGCGCACTGCTTGTAGAAGTGGCATGGCTATTTCGTGGCTCGTCCTAAACTTAAGAATTTAATATAATTGCTGCTTGATTTTTCTGTGGGACTTGTTCGCTGGTTGCTTTTCTGGCTGCTTCCTGTGGTTGGTCAGGTGGAATGAAAATATCTGGTGTCGATGACTTTTTGTTTTTCTTATAAACTTTTGCTTCTTCATGCGTCTTAGTTCTGGCATTACGAGTTTAAAAAGTTGGCGACTGCGCCTGATCAACAAAATGTATAATATTAGTCGTGCTTTTTTGTCCTTTGGGAGAAAAGCAGGTGTAGCGGTGAAAAGAACTGCTGACGTCTCTAAGGTTAGTCAGGACTCTTTACAGGGCTTCCAGCTTTCTGAGATGGAGTTTGACGAACCCACTAAGCCACTTATTCAAGGTACAAGATCTCTGGATTATAAAATGCTAAGCATACATCACCATTATAAACAATGTGTGGCTTTTTGGTCCATATCGCATATTGGATGAAGCAATCTGATCCGCATCTAATTACATATTGTGTCTTGGTTTCATTGTAGGACGAAGCTTGGATTAGTTTGGTACAGGATTGCTGCAAATAAATGAAGATGATCATCCGTCAATGGATGCTGAATGGTCTCCTTGTTTAAAAGAAAAGGTGGGTGTTTAGCTGCCAATGCTTTGGAGTCCATATCTAATAACCTATTGTGTCTTGGTTTTATTGAAGGACTAAGCTTGGATTAGTTTGGTACAGGATTGCTGCACATAAATGAAGATGATCATCCGTCAATGGATGCTGAATGGTCTCCTTGTTTAAAAGAAAAGGTGGGTGTTTAGCTGCCAATGCTTTGGAGTCCATATCTAATTACCTATTGTGTCTTGGTTTCATTGAAGGACTAAGCTTGGATTAGTTTGGTACAGGATTGCTGCAAATAAATGAAGATGACCATCCGTCAGTGGATGCTGAATGGTCTCCTTGTTTAAAAGAAAAGGTGGGTGTTTAGCTGTCAATGCTTTGGAGTCCATGAAGCTTGCAAGCCCAAGCAAGCCTGCCCCAAATGACGGCAGGCTGGATGCATCCTGTCTCAGACGAGTCCGCTGAGGCTGCGGCTGGTTTCCATGCTGGAGACCACTCTGGCCATGCTTCAAAACTGCACCTAAAATAATGCCTTAGAATCTAGGGCCTTTTAGAAGGATTCCTTCATGCCGACTCTTTTAGTTTAACATAATGCTGAATAACATACATATTGCCGACCCCCACTCATCAATGCCCACATATTTTGAGCAACTGACTATCTCCTAAATTCACTTGTATTTAGTTTCTTATTCCATATTCATAAAATGGTGTTCTCATGTTGCATCTGATCATCCCATAAATTTTGAGACATCCATTTTTCTAATTTTGATACTTGATTAATTTTCCCTATTTCTCATTTCCTCTCTCTTTGAGGGGGCTTCTTCCAAGAAACCAGCTTCATTGTAAATATTTTCGAGTTTACCTCAACTTTGCGACTTAAATATCTGTTCAAAGATTGATGATCCATCTGATGAAATGTGATTTTATAGCTCTGGAACAAGAATAAAATGCCTCCAGCTACGACTTATTTATTATGAGAGTCAATTTTCATTACAGTTTACTGCTAATGCTATCTGTTTCATGAAAAATAAATGACATGATAGGTGCATAAGAAAAAAATAATAATAAGAGAGTGCCAGTAGATGTAGATCAAGTTGAATTGTGTGCATGATGTAAGAGAATTGTGAAGTTAGAATCTGAACTTGCCTAGGGGATCTATGTTTCTCCATTATGCAAAGACTGATAATTTTGCCTTTGCGAAATGGAATAAAAATTATCCAATGTCAATGCCAAAAGCTTGTGGAAAATCAGCCGCCAGGGGTCTTCCTATTTTTCTCCATTTCTTATATTTGTTACTAATGTTTGTTCATGATTTGCTGCTTTCTAGCAAGTTGCAATGTTTTTTCTAATGTAAGGGAATTTTTTATGGAATTCATTTTTTAAAATAGGTTTCATAATTTTAAACTACATGAAAAATTTGTTATCGGTTTAGGCTTCATCACTGTCAATTGGCAAGCTACCAATAAACTGGGGCCTAATTAGCCGAGCATGTGATAAAGATGCATGGTTGGAGTTTAACAGTGCCAGCTCTAGTTGGCTTTTGCCTTCGTTGCATAATTTAGAGAATGATAAATTTATCGGGACTGAGAGAGGTATTGTTTCTATTATCTCAATATTACAGGAATGCAATACCGTAAAATACTCTCACATCAAATAAAAAATAAAAAATAAAAAGCTTATAACTTAAATTTATTTACTATCAATTAATTTACACTTAAGTTTTTAAGGTCACAAGAACCTTAACTGCTAATAAGGTCAACAAATGGGCTTAAAACATTACAATTGATATTATAATTAATTCAGTTATAACAATATCATAGATTGGCAAGATAAAAAGGACTTGTAGCATGCAATAATAAAGGAGATAAAATAATCTAGTCGATGGGTAGAATGAAAAGGTCATCCGTTATTTAATTAATTTGCACTCGTCTTTTTAAGACTATATAGGTCTGATCGGTTAATTGTTTCAATAGGTAGGTTTGGGCGTTACAAGAATTTATATGTTTGCTGTAACGCCCTAATCCCACATGCTAGTCCAACTAACTTCGTTAGTGGGTCGAAACTATGTTGCCCAAAAACTCAAGTGAAAGTTAATGGGTAGCAAGTAAACTTGAGTTATAAGTAGACTTGAGTTATAAGCATGTGAATCTCTCTTTTTCATTCAATGTGAATCTCTCCACTTTATAAGGATGGCTCCATGCCATTAGGTAGCATTTTTCTCATGCCCATCAACTTTCACGTACTCGAATCGGTTCTAATACCATTTGTAACGCCTCAAACCTATCCGCTAGCCCAATTAACTTCTAGCGAACCCTCGAATCGTCTCTATTACCATTTGTAATGCCTCAAACCTATCCGTTAGCTCAATTAATTTTTAGCGGACCGAAATCACGTGGTTCAAAAATAAATAGAAGTTAATGGATAGCAAGTGGACTTGAGTTATAAGTACATGATACATTTCTTTTTCATTGTGAAATTAAACTTGGAGCATCACATTTGCTTTATCTTAGAAGTAGATGAAAAAGACCTTGGTAGGCCAAGGAAATAAAATGTTTGTCACGCGTTAAGTATAACACTTTATTTTGTCAAATTAGCCTAACATAGAGCGCCATGCTTCGCTTAGAAGTGGCTCCTCTGTCCCCTGCCAGACTTTAAGAAGCAAGCGGTCCCTGTCATCTGCCAAGAGAGTCATAGGTCACACCAAGTGGGGTCATTGTGTTTCCTAAGTTGTACCTCGTTCGACGTAGCACTCGGACATCACTTGATGGGATAATTTTTGCCACATCGATATCAAAACCATTTTTTTGTTTTTCTTCTTATGGTTTGCGTATGAGCTCAATACACTTTTAATAGGATTAACGAAGAATCTCCATTGCCTGGAAAGTCAAGTGTCGTACTTTGGCTTCAAGATATTTACGTGATCACGTTGTCTTCGGATGAGCTGTATCGCTTGCTTGTTCGCACCGAGCGAGGACCCTAAGAGCGGGCAAGGAAATTTCCTGGCAGGCGGCGTCGTTTCTATCCACTTCTTCCGCGTTTTCGGCTGCATAAAATAAATTAGAGAAAATGAACGCACGCAAGCACCATAGCGAAGGGTAACACCAAGGGCGGACTCCATCGTCAAATGCCTTCCTTTGCGGTTAAATCTTCCTCTTGTATTCATTTTATAGTTATTTAATGAGAGAGTAGGAGTGTGGAAGTCTTATATTGGAATTAAAATCTAATTTTCCTTGTAATAATAGAAAGGATTTTACCAACTTGGCTTATAAAGTACCTGCAAATAACTAGAATCTTATGTGGTGGTTCAATTTTACGGTCACAACCATTCATATATTGGACGATAGTTGTTGGGATTGCATGGCATGGCTATGCAGGCCATTGCAATCATGGGCATTGCTTTAATGCATGAGGTCATAGTTGTATGGCAGAACATGTCTGGCCTAAGCTTGAATTGAAGAGAATTTAGATTCCACATTGAAATATCTATTGAATATCCGAAGGATGGTTTAGAATATTCAATAATATCTTAAATTCAAAGCCATTAGTGACATTTAAGATATAGTGGAAAGATGTTGATGTATGATTATGATTTATTTTAACCATCTACAAGGCTGGTAAGTCTGCTATCTAAAGTTACGAGTCACGAGGGCCTTGATCAAGGTTTTAATCAAGTTCAATATATTTATTATTTAAACAAGTTTGATTTAATACTTTTATATCTTACAATTTTATATCGAGTATAATGAAGAAAAAAGATACATATAATCGATTTTAACTAATTTAAAATTAATTTTTTATTACTGTTGTATTAAGTTTGATATGAACTTAATTTAAGCTAAGCTAAATAGATACCTATTCGATCAATAGGAAAAAGGGTTGATAGCGGTGATAGTTAAGGGCATGGGACAAGCTAGGTCAGGCTCGAGAAAATCTAAGAGTAAAAAAGACAGCTTGAAGCAAGATCGGGCCCAGACTCGAGCTAAGTATGGCCCACCACGATTGAAATCTCTCAAAGCCCTAACTAACATAACATAATATATTATATTATAAAACACATAAATATATATATATAATTTTTTAAATCATGCCTATTTTTTCTAAGCTTAAGTCGCACCTATCCTGGCTTTGTGGCCTAAAACTTTAGCTTAGGTCCTGAAATTTTTAAGGTCGGGCTCGGGTTGACCCACAAGCTACCTAATTTATGCCCACCCCTAGTGATGATGTCCGATGAACGACGAGAAAGAGGGTTAGATAAGTGATGATACTAGGCTCAAATTAGTGAAGAAAAGAGAGGGCTATCAAGTGCATGCCTTGTAATCATGCTAATTGAGAGAATCAGAAAGAGTGAGATACTCAGAGGCTTACTATAGGTGTAGAAGGAAAGGGGAAAGAGGGTAGAATAAGGTGAGCTAGAGGAGAAAGAAAAAATTTCTTTTTTTTTTTTAATGATGCCTTCCTTTATAGGCAGTCTTATGGTTTGAAGTTAGGATCATACAAACTGCAATCTTATGCTTCGTCATGATGAAGTCGATCTTTTGATGGGATTGCTTTGGTTGCAGTGGATCATGCTTTTTGCAAATAGTTCATGGCCAAAGATGTGTTCATTCGGTTTTATCGAGCTTATTTATATCTAATCGCTTTATTGATTCTTTGCGGTCAATAATTTTATCGGCCATGTTCTTTTAATATCAATCCATTGCTGCAAGCTTCGATGATGTGGAGTGGATTATCATATGCCATCTGGTTAGCTGCTACGTGGATGTTGGTAAGATTCGGCCTTATCAAGAACGTAGCAAGTGGCTTATGTAACGCTGGTGAGTGGCAACAGAAGAGGACGATGGACGATGGACGATGGACGATGGACGATGGCCGGTGGCGGACAACGGTAGGGGAAGGCGAGAGGGAAGAAAGCTGCGGATATTTGAGTCATCTGTTTTGGAATTTTAGTTCTTTCCTTGTTACTCAACCGTAGAGTTTATTCACAGATTCACAGAGTTTATTCTTAAATCAATTTAACTGCAACTCTAATTAAATTATCAGAAGGCATAGGTCTGGATTATTACCAGTCCCCATCCGCCCACTTGCCTGGATTCAGGCCTTTAGCATTATATCTGTCCTCTAATCAATTAAAAAAAAGAGGACAGTCCATCCGTTTGCATTCCTCCCCTTTGACAGGGCCATCATTTCTTCGCTTGGACGTTCATGAGCTTTGAAGGGACCCACAAATGACGACCCACAAAAAATAGAGATGATCAAACTGGAAGGTTGCCATGTAAATGAGGTCATATTTGATCGCCACGCCATCCCATAAAAAATATATATATATATATATATATTAATTTAAAAGATCCTAATATTTTTTATATTTGATTGAAGTTTTTAATCTGATAAATGGAAAGTTTCATTTACAAAAACACTAATATTTCTACGGTCATTGAAAAAATGGCACCTAATAATTTATTTATTATTTGCCCAACGAGACCCGAGCCTTATTTCGAGTCAGATTCCGCGTCCCACGGACCGCATGGAATCAATCAACGAGATGTTGCAGGACATGGAGCTCTAAAAAAAATGAACCAATAGCAACGTACCTCTCGCACGTGGTAACCACATGATGTCTCCTAAATACCATGAGACCTCGCATGAATGCCATGAAGCAATATCATGACGTTGGAGACGGCGGCGAGATTGGTGGCATCATGGATAAATGGGACTGAAACTAATATCATGCCGATAAACAATATATATATATATAACAATATAATGGCGTAGCATGATGTGTTAATATATATATATATATATAACAATGCACTTATGTGGCCACGCATCATGGGATTGTCATTGGTTGATGATAGCATGTCTAATCAGGACTACGTCAGCATAAAAAAGCCTTTCTGCGACGTGATGTTGATGCATAATCTTTTTCTCCAAAACTTTTCCACCAGGAAGGCTCCTTGTAAGAAATTTAAGGCTCACTGAAAAATATGATCCTTTTGAATCAAAATTGAAATCTCTGACTCTTGTGATTCCAAACATTTGTTCGGATAAAATAAACTTAATTCTAATTTTATCTGAATTCTAATTTATATATCAAAAAAGATAAAATAAAATTTAAATTTTTTATTTAAGATTGTAAAATTTATTTTAGCTAATTATAACTTGATGAACTTTTTTTTCTATCCTGTTCTTGCTTCAAGCCTTTCAACCATACTATCTCTAAATATAAGCTAGTCAGCATGATCTATCTGATATTTTTTTATAAAACTAGTTTTTCTTTTTCTCTTATAGCAGGTTTGATTTTGCAATTATTTTTTACAATTTTTAACGTATTTTTAGCTATTTATCTATAAATTAAATATATCCAAATTTTTGATTTCAATTTTAATTTTTATGTGAATCAAACAAACAAAAAGAATAAGTTATTTTAATTTTGAATTTAATAAAATTTTATTTCAATAATGAAGCGAAACCAAACGAACCCATAATATAATGATCATACATTTTAAGTGAAACTTAAGATAAAATTGTATTTAATAAGTTTCAATTACTTTGTTTAACTTTGATCATATGTCGATTGATAGACTTGCTTGACACTAGCAATTAAGAAAGAGATTCTCAATTGACTTTGAGGCCTCAAGCTGCAATCAGTTGACAAGGTAATGCTAACTTAGTTGCTTCACTTATATGCTAACGTTGAACTTTTCAAATTGAGCAATATGATGGTAAGTTCACTTAATTGGAACTGCTAAACCTCTGTGGCGGATGATTTCTTAAATAAAGAATATTAGTAATTGAATCCAAATCATTTTGACATGATAACGTTAAACTTACAAGTAATCGTCTTAGCATTTACAAAATTGCAGAAGGATATGGTATGACTTGCAAACCTTTCTAAGAGCAAGTGTGTGTGTTCTTTTTTCTTCAACAAGCAAAAAATAATTCGGGATGATTTTTTTTTTTTGTTGCATAATATTTTGGAATGGATTTAATTTCACCTAACAGATTTCGCAAATCACCAAGTTTCGTAGGACTCCATGACACGGCATTCCCAACTTAATAAATTAGGATTTTTGCAAATCACTATGTTTCATACCCAGCTAAGTCCGATCCTTCATTCATAGTTCTTGCAACTTCTTAACCTTGAAAAAATCTTATCTACTCTTCACTCATAGAATAGAACCATGCAATATAACAACCTACCATATTTGAAGTATACTTGATAAAATATTCATACCCAGCTAAGTCCGATCCTTCATTCATAGTTCTTGCAACTTCTTAACCTTGAAAAAATCTTATGTGCTCTTCACTCATAGAATAGAACCATGCAATATAACAACCTACCATATTTGAAGTATACTTGATAAAATCTTTCTATAGCTTCCTTATAAGTGGGGGTATCAAATGGCCTTACTATAAATCAATTCGAAAGGTAACAGTTCTATCGAAGGTTCAAATCTTTATATGGCAAGCCCTAAAGGATATGCTTCATACTAGAGACCTTCTAACAAGGAAAGGCTAGCTAATTAGCTATAGAAATGGCAATTTTCTTTATTTTCTTTGATTTTCTTGGGATCTGCCCCAAATGGGATGGAGATGAAAGAATTTTTCTTCTCATAAGGATGAGGACGGAAAAAATTCTATTCTTAGAAATGAGGTAAGGACGAAAAGGGTACTTCCAACCTATAGGGTCCCTAATCTCCACCCCATAAGGTCTCATATATTTTATATTACTTAAATATTATTATATTATTTTATTATTCTAAATATAGCCACATATATAATCCTAAAATATCTTAAAAATACATGCGCTCATCTTTTTTATATTTATTAAGACTCATAGTTGTATGTATTTGTTTCTTGTAAAATAGCTTACGATCATAAATTTATATTATTATGCTCTTTGATATTATGATTTAATACATTTTTTATGAATTAGCTCATAAAATTTATAATTATGATAAATCTATTTAAATCTATTTCATTTATTATATGAAATTCAATACTTTATTTTTATTTTTTAAATATAGTGAATAAGAATTAAAATTAAAAAAATAAATATTATAATGTCAAAAATGGGGTTGATGAGTGGGTCTTTGATGGAATGAGAATTTTTATGAAAATAAAAATAGAAACTTTATTAAAAATAAGATAAGATAGATAAGGATACAGATTCCTATAGGGATGGAGATCCTTATGAGACATGGATGGAAAAGTTTCTGTCTCCATTGGTAAGAATGGAGATGAAAATGAAGGCTAAAATAGTGGCAGAGATGGGGATGAAGAGTGGCTTGTCATTCCTAATGACTCTGATGATGCTTCTATGGGGAACTAGTTGAGTTGTCTTCTCACCTTTTTCTTTTTTACCCTTTCTTTAGATCTCTTCGGTCCATGGTCTTATTTTGTCTTTAACATTTCAACTCTGCTGTGAAATCTCAATCATATATGGTCATCTTCGACATCTAAATTTATTTCTCGTCAGTAGACATTAGCTTGGGACCAACTAACAATATGCATCAACTGATTGAGACATTTGAAAAGAGGGAACTCCATATTATTCTCCTCAAATCCTCTCCAATAAAAGTTTTATTTAGAAGGATTCTTCTATTTTTTTGATTTTTGAAAACATTTCTCCAACGAAAGTATGAAGTTTATGAGAAGAAATTGCCGTAACTTCATTTAATATACTATACATTTATATACATGTGTTGATCAATCCTTCATACAATATCATAAGAATTGCACCGTTTACTAAGAAAAAAAAAAATATAATAATATCATAGAGAGATTGTTATCCTAATAAGGATATATATATATAGCAATACCGTAGGAGAATTAAATTTGCTAATATAAAAAAAATATTATAAAGATTATTTAGATGATACGAGAAAATAACTACAATAAGAGAGTCATAATATTTTCTTATATATTCTGAGATTTATACAATCTACTTTAACATAAAGAAGATTTATATATATTATACAATCTTACTTTGAAAATCTTAGTATTTTCTTCTTGATTCTTCCTTATAAGTACTGTATGTCAAAAATAAAAATAAAAATTAGAGCTTTGTGGACCAAGATTGCTGCGATTCTTAAGATTGTAGAGTGCATGGCAACATTTCCAAACATACTACTTTGGATCTATTTTTTTATGTCTTTTATTTTTTGCAAAATTCTTTAAGAACACACCATTTTATCACAATCTAATCCTTCGTTGAATTGGAAGGTTCAATTATTTGTGCATGGTGCGACGTAGTACATGAATATTATATTATAGGGACCTAACTCGACCATAGCTATCACATCATGCACGAAGGTTCGCGGCTCCTTCCGGTCAAATTGGAGTCTGTCCAAACTTTTTTTTTTTTTTTTTTTTTTTTATCTCAACAAGCAATATCTTTATGCTTTTTACCATCCAAGGTGGGAGCACTATGCGCGATGTGAATGGTTCTTCATCGGCCACCAGGGGCTCCGATTAACAACTTGATGGACGATAACCACTCGATCCCACTTCTTGATAGGGACCCAGATCCTCGCCCCGTCGCTTTCGGCCTTCCCCGTTGAGTCGTGAGGTGATGAATGGTAGCCCTTGGCGCCAACTTTATAAAAAGGCCGGCTTAATTCTGTGGAGCTGGAGCAGCGACGTCCACCGACTGCCTCCTTTTCCGCCTTTTCCTTCGAATGAGGCTGCTGCAGTCCTCGAAAATCTATTGAACGTTCAAGACCGTCAGCCTCCACTGTGGCTGCAAGCGAGGTGAGCTGATTGCATTATTTTTTATTCCGATTCTTTCTAATTTTCATGATCTTACATTCAAATTCAATCTATCTGCTAATCAAATAAAGTCGGATTTAACGGTTTATTTGGTGTCACGTTCCATGTAAATTCAATCCAAAATATTAAAATTTAAAATAAAAATAAATTATTTTATTTAAATCAAATATTTAATCATTATTTTTAAGCTAAATCTATTAATTAGTAATTATATATATATATATATATAAATTTTAAAAAAATAATTTTAACTTAAATTTTTATCAAAAAAACTTTTAATCACATCCAAATGAATGATCATCTTTAGATTTATAAATTATGATTTTAAGATATTTATTAATATACTTATAGATATTATAAATAAGAATTCATCAAAATAAATAATAAAATATAAATATTTAGATATAATTAGATAAAAATTGAATGGAAGGAGGCCTAGTTGTTAAGATAGAAAGAAGAATTAATTTAAATAAACGTTCATTTAATGAATGACAAAGATAATTGAAGTGATTAAAAATAAAATTTATATAATTAAAATTTACAGATCAAGCTAGATTAAGGTCAGATCGAATCGATCTATTTTCTATGAAACTAAATTAGTTCTAGATGATATATGAGTTAATTCGGATCACAGGATAGGGTTAAAAAAAATTATAAGGCTTAAATCTGATTCAAAATTTGGATTAGATTTAGTTTTTAAACTCGACCCAACTCATTAGTCTTTAAATATAGATCGGATCAGATCTGATTGGATCAAGATCAAGTTAAAACATGAGTCAACTGCCAATCTTTTGAGTAGAATCGGAAGGTAGCTCTTTTTACATTTTTAATTTTCATATTAGTAGTAAAAAAAAGTTGCACACACATGCGCATGTAAAATAATATTAAAAAATAATTTTAAAAATCCAGTTCAACACTAGCAAAATTATGTTTATTTTTATCTCAAACTTAATTTCTATGAAGCATTTGATCCATCGAAGTTTGGGTAGCTTGGGAAGAGGCATTGGACCTCTTTTTGGGCAGTTTAAGAAGGCATCATGGTGCAAGCACCAAATTGAGACAGAGGTTTCAGGTTCCTTATGGATCTCTGATTTATGAGAGTCCTTTTTCTTTATTCTTAGAGTCCTTATCGAGTCTAGTTATGCTAGTTAGCCTGTTTCATTGTTGAAATCCAGGAATTGGTCAAGTGTCAAGTGTTATTTTCTTTCATTGAGTCCTGTAATAAATCAAGAGAAGGTTCATCCATCAACCATGCAATGACCCATGTCTTGGACCACTCCAGGACACATGGCATCATCAAAGCAAAGCAATGAGCCGGCCCACATCAATTTAGGAAGGAATCTAAGCGCCAACACCCTCCTTCTTCTTTTGTTCATGCCGCCCACCCTTATATGGAGCTTTTGGGCGCCCATTGACTTCCACATTTATCATGCGGTCCCCTAGCAAGCATCTATGGAAGAAATTGGCTGCCCCTCTCTAATTGAAAGATCTTCATGCGCCCCAGATGGAAGAAGGTTGCTGCCCAATCAAAGATGGTAGGAGGAATCAAGGGGCGCCCACTCTTTTTCTTTCTCAAGTGGTCCCCTCCTCTACAAGCTTGGAAATTGCAGCCACTTTCTCTTTTTGACCGTCCCAGATAAAGCATGCAGAGATCCCTGCCTCCTCAAGAAGAATCATATGCCATACATTATAATCCATGTCAATTATGTACTTAAAATGAATGATTTAACTTATATTGACATGAAAGGGTTATAAAAAGATCTTTCTCTTGTAAATGAAAAAACCATTAAGGAGAAAATTCTGAAGTTCTTTTCCATTGCTGTGAAGGCTCTGGTACTCCGGGAAGGAGTGGGTGTGAAGCCCTTAGTGTTTCCTTTTATTTTCTCTAATTTTTTTCAAATCCAAACCCTAGCCGCCCTTGCCTTCAGAATCGAGATCAGGATACCTACTAGCGAAAGTTAGCCTTATCATCCAGATTCCGATCTCTAGCTGAGGGATCTCATCGATAGTCTTTCAAGAGAATCATTGTCTAGTAAGTTACCATCCCTCTCCTCTTAAGTTCTGATTTAATAAAAGAGCAGAGCATGTTCTAATCGGAAGTTTCTCAACTTCTATGATCCTGACCGTCTTGGTTATCTTAAAAGTTCTATCTCTCGTATTGTTGCTTTCATGCCTGTCTAGTCTGTCTAGTCTAGCTCAGTTTTTTTTCTCTGAGAGTTCTTTTTTTTGGAATCATTAGCCAACTGAATTTTAGTTAAAAAAATTATAATTAATCTGCTAAATCCCAGCATCCTCTTTACCTGCATCGTGCTGCATCATTTTTTGGTATCAGAGCCTCGCTGTTAGGACTTGTTCTTGCATCATATTAGGAAAGTAGCTTTGCATAGGTGCTGAAAATTTCAGCTTGCTAAAATTTCTGCACACATCCCATATTTTGCTTATTTTTCTTGCATATAAAAAAACTTCAAAAAAAAAGAGAGCATATCTTGGTCTCTACTGTGCTCATTTAGGGATAGTCCAAAGGGGAAGGCTAGAAGTAGTACCTTGGGCTATTTGACCCAACGGGCATTTGGTAGGGATATCAGGGATGTACCAATAAGGAAGGCTACCGGTCGTACCTTGGTACGTTTGACCCAGCTACCTACGTTCCGGGAGTGCCGTAGGCTACCAAGAGGGCTATGCATAGCCGTCGCAAGAAAGGCTGACTTGAGGCAAAGCCTTAAGTGACACACATAGGAAAAAAATAAATAAATAATTAAAACATTTTAATTACTACTATTAATTAGTTTCATAACTGAAAATTAAAAAAAAAAATTTCTGTATTGCTGCATCCTTTTGGTTAGAGATCCGACTTGTTAATTTAAGTCTTTAGTATTCCATCATCTCTGTATTAAATTGACTTAAGGGTACCGCTATCTCAGATCAGGTGAGGATTTCATCACCCTTCCTGGGCCCAGAAAATCATCAACCTGCATACGAGCTTAAACCTCCCAATTTTAAAATCCAGTAAACATAATTGAGCAGTAGGGACTCCCACGGTTGGGTTCACATATTTTGTCGAAACTGGTGTGAGTCTTTCTCCATTTACGACTGGAACCTAGTGTCTAAGGCTGGAGGTCAAATGTCAAACGACTCAAGCAGAGTGACGGGGTTACTCTAATTAGGCCCCTGCGTTAAGCAGGAATAACCTCCTCCCTCCAAAAACCCTAAAACAATCCTGCTGCTAACCACGGGCCCCATCTCCTCTTGCTACACTTTGCAGCCCACCGAACCTCCTCTTCGGTGTTGCACGCCCTCCAGAGCAACCCCGATCAACGAGCCTTCGATCCGGAAATCAGTCCCAAAGGGCTTCTTTTCTTAAGTTCTACTCTCTTTATTCTTTATTTACTTCTCTCCACCATCTTAAGTTTGTGGTTTGTTGCTTGCTGTTTTCTCAGGGATTCATGAGCCGAAGAGGAAGTCGTCTTTGCCCCTGAACCATATTTCGAAGATCCTCTCCGTTAGATAGCTTCTTCATCCAGAACTTTCAACCTGTCAGAGCGATCTTTCTGTTTCAATCTTCAAGTGATCACTGTTAGTATATGAAATCATTTCTCTAATTCGCTTTCTCTGATTTAATGAATGCTGAGAACATGGATTTTCTAACCTTTACTTTCTTGGCTTCGTTAATATTCTAATAGTTTTAGTTCTAGTGTATGCTTCTGCCTGTCTTGCATAGTATAGCTTAATTAGTTTTTGATCTTTCTGGGTAATTAGCCATCTCATAAAATATATATATATATATTTAAAATATTATTTCATTGCATTCGTGTCTCATCACCGTGCTGCATTACATCAATGATACGACCTCTTCTTCACGGCACCTTATATAAGGAACTAGCTTTGGTTACTTCTCTACGTCTTTCTCTCCTTGTTATAGTGCTTGGAATGGTAGTTTTTTTCTTTTTCTTTTCAAAAATAATATAGAAGAGCATGGAGCATGCGAAGACCCTTCTATCAAGAGTTGATATTGCTATGAAAAGCTATTTCCATGCATTATTATTAGTAATAAGAATTAGTGCTAATTTTAGCAGATGAATTTGAGTTATAAGTTCTTTAAACTTTTTTTTCTTTAAATATGAAGCTATTTTTTGATATTACAATCTTTCTCTTATTATGTAATATCCTCGTCGCATGCTATAAAATTCTTTCATCATCATAGAGATAATTTCTACCATCATCTCTGCTGGTCATAGTCTTTTTCTTTTTGCCGATTAACTTTTATACTCTTAAATCAGCTTAGATACAATTTATAATGTTTCAAACTTACCTATTGCTCTAATTATCTATTAACAAGTTAGATCTATATAATCTTAAAAATTTAAATATAAACTAATTGGTAATGAATTTAAGTTATAATATATATTTAATATAAAATTATTTTAGAATGCTACACAAACTGTAGCCATCCGGCCCTAACAATTTAAACTAGCACCAGTTATGAGGTTATGCCTTAATTCATTGCTCACTCTAATCTAAAGAAATGACATCGCAAATTCTAGTTGGTGGATCAGTTTGCAAGACGGGTACCTGTCCTACGCTTGTTGGATGGTCGGAAGAGTTGAAGTTTCGTTGGAGTTGACCCGTTGGCTTATTCTTGGTACAACCACTTCTGATTTGATTCCCAGTCCGAAAGTTGACAAGTAATGATGGGCCATCCAAGATTGTTGCTGCCAACCACCAAGCTTGCTCTTTTGCCTCCAAGCAATTTTAATTCATCTTTCATTTTTTTTTCTTTTTTTTTTTATTCAAGGAAAGGGACATAGCAAGTTTATTTAAAAAAAAAAATTAAATATTTTTCATCAATTAAATGGTCATAGGTGGGCTTCACGCCATCAAGGCATATTTTAAGAGTACGGCCACGAGCAATAAGCTTGTTTGGGATAACTATGCATCTGATCAACAACAATTTCATACAGTAGTTAAAAATTAATTACTTATAAATATTTTGACAATTAATTCAAATAAAATTGTAGATGAATTTCTATTAACAAAATTAATTGTTTTGCATCAACTTTATCACAATGATCATTTCCATTCCATGGTTAATTGCAATGGAAGCTGCTAATGAAATTCTTGCATCCTACCCAACGTTTTATATGTCCAACCACTTGTACTTAACCATGTATTTGCATATGTTTTAAACATTTACGTAGCCACTCTTCTTATCATCTCTATATATTAGTGCTAACCTTATATTCACATATAAGGTTAGAAAAACATCCCATGTTCTTGTGTAAAATAAAGATAAATGAATCCTCTGTAAAACTTTTTCTATAAAATTAAGATAGCAGGACAACGATCAGAATATAAATACATCAAGCAACGCAACTAGATAGCTTACCGAGTAGAAAATTAATGATCATAATATGAACACATCAAGCTACATGACATGATTAAATTATTTATTGAACTTAATTATTCTAGATCTTTAAAATGTCATGAAATTGGTATTAAATTTTTAAACTATTTTAATGGGATTAAACAAAACTTACATGTAGTGTTTTATGCGTTTGTCATTTAGGTTCTTAATTTAATAAATGACACAGGCATAATTTTATATTTTATCAGATGCTTAAAATTTACTTAAAAAATTGAGTTGTTTACGTTGATAAACGCTTGATGGCGCCTAAGCATGATCCTTTGCTCAAAACTATCGCATGGAAGGAAAAGGCACATGGGGTGCAGATGCGATAAGAAAAATAAACAGCCGTGCTTGCTTGATTATATTAACATTATAAAGTTTAGTAGGTATTGTGTGGTAAATGACACTCTTACTTTCGGCTGATGTGTATAGATAATGACAATAAAAGTTGAATGCAAACAGAAATGGCGATCACCACGATTTGACTGAATCAATTTCATTACAAATTTAATAAAACTAGTAATTCACACTCGCTTTCGGCTGACGCAAATATATTGTCTTAGTAGACAAAGATGTAGTATAAAAAAATAGATTATAAAAAATTTAGTGAACATGGGTAGCTGGGATTGCTGGACGCCACTAGAATATTCTAAACAAAATCTGAATAAATTTCTTCCCTAACGACTTAAAAAAACTGCCAAATGGTTTGACTTTTGTTTGAAGTTATTTGTTGATTTATTTATTCACTATAAATCGACCGGAAGGGGAGGAGACGAGAGGCGAGAGACGAGCGCCGCACGCCGAGGCCTGGGGAAGCGAGGGCTTGGCAATTCGAATTCTTTGGTGATCGACTCGCAAAGCGCTTTGGATACTACGATTGTTCGTCACTGTTCTTCTTCTCTTTGTTTTCGATTTCTTGATCCGAACGGCTTCCTTGTTTGATCCAGTTCTCGTAATGCACTCGAAAAGCTGAGATTTTTGGGGCCTTGGTTTGGTACCTGGGTTCATAGACTAGACTTATGTTAAATGTGTGGGATTTTTTTATAAAAATTTTAGCGTGGTTTTTTCGTTGTTTTTCTTCTTCTTGAATTATCGGAGGAATGGAAGGAAGATTATTGGAAAGGAAGCTGATGCTGGAATTTGTTTATTTGGTGGTTTATTGGAAGATTTATTTATTTTTCTCCAGTTCTTTTGCTGGGAATCCAATTGGCGCATATGAATTCCTAGATTGAAGTTTCTGAGATGCCTTCAAGATTTTATTTTATTTTTTGCCTTAAGGCTCTAATATTATGATCTGTTCTCCGTGGTGGGTTCTTGGACATCTATTAGTAGGGTTTGAATTCTTGCAGATGATTCTGCCGTTGCCCATGTACTCCTGGGTTAAAATAAAGTAGTTTGAAGAATTTGCTGTGAATGATCTACTTATATTTCAAGCTGATATCTGAAATTTTTTGATGCTCAAAATTCTGTAGGTTTCATTATATGTTGTTTGATGATTCTTTTGGCTTAAATAATCATCTTGGTCAGTTACCCTTGTCTTCTAATGAACGAAATTGAAGGGGAGAAACAAGGATTTTGAAAGCAAAGGAATAGTTGGGAATTACCTTTCTCGGTTGTGAATCTTTCACTAATTCCATTCTATATATATATATTTTTCAATAAAAACTTATAAAATAGTGATGTTGGACGAGGAGAACTTTTAAAACTTCTGATATAAAAAAGTGGTCTGCACAAAATATTTAAGTGATTTTACCAATAATGGTCATGATTTATGCGTGTTACCCTGAAGTCATCAATTAAAGAAGCCTTTCCTGTGATGTATTAACCGTTCACTCATCATGTCTTAAATCATAAATTTATTTCTCCCTCTCACCTCTTCAATTATGACTTTTGTAACTCGGTTTATTGATTTTAGTTATGATGAAATTTTCACTCACTAATCCATTTCAATGTTGCGCATGTTTTTTCCTTTATGTTTCTATGTTACATGCAGTTACTTTCTTTTTTTCTGTTGATTGTCAGGTGCTTACTTGACCCCAGATCTTCACACTAGAGGCATCTGTCTCTCATCTCATCTGATTTTGGTTGTACTTGCATGTTTGATGGGCTGCATTTCTACAAAGCACACCAAACACCCACCTGGATATGAAGATCCCAAAGCCCTTGCTACCAAGACAGCTCGTGAGTATATCCTTGCTAATGGGACATTTTGTGAGTATCTGACCTTTTCTTCATCTTTCTTAATTCGTTTTCAAAATCTCATGCTCGAGGATCTAATATATTCACATGAAGATTTTCATGGCATTCCAATACCTGGCTACTGTCATTAGGATATGCAGCATGGATGTATTTGTGAATAAGTGTCAACTTTTTCCCCCTTATCAGTGGTTCAAACTTTGAGTCTAAAACTCATGCATCTCTGGCATCCTAATGTTTTTCAAATAGGTGATAAGCCAGTAACTACTTGTCCATTGTGTGACTAGCAGATGTAGTTTATCTGTGGATGATAGATGCATTTTTCCATTCTATTGCTAATATTACAGTACACCTGGACATCCTTATCTAACTAAAATTACACTGCATTTCATGACAGTTAGTGTGAGTGAAGTAGAAGCACTGTATGAGCTATATAAAAAGTTGAGTTGTTCGATAATCAACGATGGGCTAATACACAAGGTATCCTCTTTGTTTAGCACTCTGAAATTTAGTATATTTGCTTGATGGTTCTGGTTTTATTATTCCTGGTATGAGGACCTAAATCATATATTTAAACAGGAAGAATTCCACCTGGCACTGTTCAGGAACAGCAATAGGCGAAATCTCTTTGCAGACAGGGTCAGCTTCCTCTTCTTTTCCATCTTTAGTCATATCTTAGATAAATTTTGGGGGGTTTGTGAAATGCCTTAGTTTTCTGTAATGGGATTTATCTAAGCACTTGGGTTCCACAATTTTACACATTTAGAATTATGATAGATGGAAGAAAGTTTTAACCAAAGTTTTGAATACGGATACTGAACTTTTTGTAATTTTTTCATCAGAATAGTATGGTATGGGTACCAGTGATATGTACTGAAACTAATATATTCCAAAAAATTGAAAAACAATAGATACTGGCTAGTACAGCTAGTGTAGTACCATTGCTACACACTGGTTTGGATGGAAACAAACCAGTATAGACCGGTATATCTGGTATGGTGTCAGCATAGTTGTTTTGGCATCCAAGCACCTGTACTGGTGCTGGTTTCACAGTGGAATGGTATGGTACTGCTCGTACCATCCCATTTCAACAGTTATTGAGACCATGGTTTTGACCCTCTTGTCCTTCGTGCTAGAATATTGATTTCTATAATAAATGGTTGTAAAGTTTTGTGTATGGCAGCCTATTAAGTGTTTCACATATCCGATTTCTCATATTATCTTGGCAATTTTCTGCAGGTATTTGACTTGTTTGATGTCAAATGCAATGGAGTTATTGAATTTGGAGAATTTGTTCAATCACTTAGCATTTTTCACCCTGATACTCCACAAGAAGATAAAACTGCATGTACGATCTTCACCTAACTTAGATTTATTGACCTCCAATTCTTTTTCTTAGCCAATATGATCTATAGGCTTTGATGTTAGTGCAACTATGTCATGTCTTGGATTCTAATAGGCTGCTTTTAGCAATTGATTTGAACAGTCAAGTTTTCATATTCTGCATTGGTAGTTCTCAAATGGAAATTTAGAGTGCATTAGCTTTGGTTCCAGCAAGTTTCTGATTAACTAAATGAATTTGGTTGATTTATAACTCACAAATTTGGGGTATATTTGTGGCAGTTTTATTTAGATTGTATGACTTGAGGCAGACAGGATGCATTGAACGTGATGAGGTAATTATCATTAGTTATTTTATTCCTTTGTTTCCATTATTTGTGTTATGGTTTAGTTCTTGGGACGTACTTTTAGGTAATTCTGGATTTTTAGTATTGAGGAGGTGGCTGCCATAATTATCTTGGCTTTGCTGGTAGTGTTGCTGTTGATAATTAAATCATTTTAGCTTGATGAATGATAATGGATCCCATGCTCCATCATATTCAAAATGCTAGCAAGTGTTGTAGTGTAGTCAAGGAGGCATTGTAGACTATGGTTTGAATCCTCTAAATTGGTAATTGATCGCCTATAGACAAAATTTCTTGCCATCAGTGGTATAATGTGTCTTTTTCTGTTAGCACCATGACCTCAATCGATGATTATCCAATGTTCACTACAAAATAACAGAATTTAATTGTGATATGTCAGAAAAGGAGGAAACCTTGGATACTTCAAGAAGTTTTGGAATTTATCTAAGATAATTGTGAGATTTCATGGGATGTGGTACAGCTGAAGCAACTACTATATCTAACCTTTTGACTTTACAAGTTAGAGAGCATTGTTAGTTGTTCCCAACTTTCCTTTGTTGCTCGAACATCAGTTTCTAGATTGTCCTCTGGGGAATTATAGTAATTAAATAAAGAATGTCATTATTAGCTTTAGGTTCTCATTACTTTAAATTAATCTGACTGCTTCACAGTGTGACATCATTCTCCAAGAAATAAATCCCCATTATGTTCTGCAACCATGTTATGTTGTCCACACTTTTGAACACAGTCACAACTAATTCAATCTGTTGTCAAAACTGTACTGAGCACTGACATGCAACCTAGGGATGAAGGATTTTGCACCAAGGATGAAGGACTTATAAATGTCAACAAAACAACTCAAATTTTTACTGCAGGAAGCAATAAGACACTAAAAGGCATAACAGCTATGAGGCCAGACATCCCGATACTCGAGCTGTAACTTCAGGAAAATTACTTTTAAATCAGTGGTATTCTTTTATTAAAGCTGACTTTTCTTTGGAGACAAAGCTTCAGTGACTTTGTTTGAAATTGACAGCAATCCTTATAGGTATGTATATGCAATGGAGTTAATATAATTTAACTCATTACCAAAGTTGCAGAAATTGGCCATGGTATGCCTGAGGGTGGGGTATCATATAGCGCATATGTGCTACGTGGGTGCATATGTTGTTGGCATTACAAAGGCATGTAGCAAATACATAAATCAAAATAAATAAACTAAGTAGAAATTAGATATAAGTAAGAATATATTAAAAAAATAAAAGAAAGTTTAACTATACACTTCCACTTCTTTGAGATTCTATTTTAGGATGGCAAATAAACAGAACAATTAAAATATTTCTTTAGGAACTATGCTTAAATTTAAAATAAACTAATGCAACAAACAACATCACCAGTTATAAGATGATGGGCAAAACACCAAGTATTTAGGCTGCAGTTTTTCACAAATACATGGCATTACACTGCAATTTTTCAAAAACATAATGTATTTAAGAACTATAAAGATGCATTTCATACAACTAAATTTAATCTACCTACCAAATAAACAAAGCAGATGGCATTTAGATTGCTATTCTTCAAACACACACTCCAAAACCAATTTTTTTCCTTGGAAAAGTGTCTTATTGAACAATAATTCATCATCACAGTCCTTATGTATATGGAATGGATATGCAGGTTTCCTGGGCTGCATATTTGAGCACTTAAATGGCTGCTTATACTTTATAGCATATAGAACACTGGTCATCAGTTTCATGCTTTAGGATATTTGATCTTTTCCATTATTCAGTGCACATGGCACAACTCATCCTGGTCATGATGAGGCAAGGGTTCTGCCCTGTCTCTTTCGTGATGAGGCGAGGGTTCCGCCCTGTCTCTTTCTATTGTATTTTTTATTTTTATTTTTATTTTTTGCTTTTCAATATGAGAGAGAGGCGTGGGGAAAATGCAAAGGACAGTACAAACAATAGAATGCTAATTCCATTATTTTTGCTTAATACTGTGTTAGAAAAGCAAAAAAGAGAAGATATGGGAGAGGAGAGAGAGGGAATAAATAAATTTAGGAATAGAAAATAGGCAGAGGGGCAAGAGGAAAATGGCTAAGTGATTAGAAAAAGAGGGCGGTTTATGAATTTACTATTTTTGTGAAGCCTGTCAATAAGCTATATACTTTTTTTGGAGAGGAAAAATGCTATTTATATCCTTAAGTTTCATAGACTGTGGAGATGGTTAGTCTAATATCTAATTAGATCATTGAAGGCAAGGAATCCAGCAAATCAACATTTGTGGTATCCTGGCAAGTGCCTCTCTTAGAGTTATCTTGGCAAGAAAATTTACAGAGTCATAGAGTTTCAGTGACAGGTTGAAAACTATGTCAAAAATTCTGAAATTTGTGGATATTTTATGTGCACCACCAATATCATATAAATGAGGCAAAGCTTGCTGCTTTTCAAAATTGTTATGACATAATGCTAATATAAGTTCCATTGACTGAACTAATGTTCTTTTAAGCTTCTTGTTTATATAAGATACTTGCCAATCAAATCTCATTCTACCCCAGAAATTTCTTATAAGATGTACGAAGAATTCATTTCAAACATGTCATCATGCATCTGATGTCATCTAAGGAAAGTTTTGTTGTCATTTTTCAACGTTTTCAATAGTTGAAGGAGATGGTTCTGGCTCTTTTGAATGAATCAGATTTGCGTCTTTCAGAGGAAGTTGTTGAACAAATTGTTGATAAGGTGAAATAGAATCATCTTCATCCGGTATATGCCATGTGTTAATTGGACTACACTACATGCAGTTGTAGTTTTTGTTTGGAATATTTAATTTTAATGTCGCTTTACCTCTGCAGACTTTCAGTCAGGCCGATTCAAAAGGTGATGGAAGAATAGATCTTGATGAATGGAAGGAGTTTGCTAAAAAATATCCATCTTTGTTGCGGAACATGACTCTTCCATACTTAAAGTGAGCCTTAGACTAAATTTCCATATTGCATGGTTTTAATTAATTATATTCTATATGATCTTGCTTTGTTTATTATATTGAGAAGATCATATGTGATATGTAGTTTTGTCTGAGAGCATTTGTTTTCCTGATATGTGATATATGATAACTGTTAGTGAGTTAGTGCTATGGAGTGATAAGACTCAAATGCTCATGGAGAGTGGTCTATCGCTTTACACTTGATATACTAATTCCCTAGAGTTGTTTGGTGTTCTTGGATGTATGTATAACATTTAAGTTTGCAGTTACCAATGCTTGAGTTCCATCACATGAATCAGTTGATTTAACCAGAAGTTTTCAGATGAAGTTAAAATCAATTATTCTTTTAGCTGCACAAGTCTAATATTTTTATTGCGATAGGTTACATGAAGTGGACTTTGTAGATCTTTAATCCTGATCATATCCATAGATACAATGGTGTCCTCTGTTTTCATGGGTGAAGGATCATAGCTTGAATATGATACTTCGGAATATTTCTCTGTTTTGTGATTCTTACACATTTTTGCAGTTCCTGAGCATTATATTTCCAAGATTACGTGTGTTTGTCATGAAAGTTTTACAAATTAGTTAAAAAAGTTCTTTCGTCCAAAATAGAGACCTTGAACGATCCATTCTAAAATGTCTTAGCCTCCCCAAGCTCTTGTTTCATCTGACGTACTATTTATAACATTTTCTTGTATCATGCATCATACCTAGTGAAATCTACAAGGTTCCTACCAATTGATCAATTTTTATTCGGGATTTGCATCGTGGCTTTGTTTTCTTTCCGATATGTTATCAAGGCTTCTATGATCTTCATTGGTTTGTGTAATGTTGGTTTGCAGGGACATAACCATGGCGTTCCCTAGCTTTGTGATGCACTCTGAAGTCAAGGATGAAGATATGACAATCTAATAAAGGTGTGCCCTGCTGTCATATTTGTTCACTCCAAAATTGATGATGCTCCCCTTGCTCCTGCTACATCTTGAAAATTATGCATCTCTACTGGGGTGGGATGATTGATGCTGCTTCTCCCAAAGATGATGACGATAGCCAATCTCGATCCTCCTGCTGCACTGATATGCAAGATCTATCCGAGTGACCATGTGCTACAATGCAGATCAAGCATTATGATTCAGTTACTCGAGCTGCTTACTTTAAGCTGATATGCTAGTACCTATATTATCAATAAGAAATATCAATGTATATTTTAAATAATCATTGGCATTATTGGCCAAAGACGCATCTACTCTAAGTTGCAGTGGTGACTCAAAAGCTAAAATTAGGGAAAATAGTTATCATCCAAGCTAGAGACTGGGAGATGTGGTTTTGTTGCCTCTTTGCTTTACAGTGATATTATTCTCCTACTGTCATTGTGTTTTAAGCAAGCAATCATTTGACCTGAGGGTGCCCTGGTCACGCTCCCTTTTTTAAGCAACAAAAAGTTTTGACTGTTAGATTTGATGCTTGGACGGTGCAGTTTCAAAAATCTAAAGTCTGCCTGATTATTAGTTTTGGGGGGGGGGGCTTGGGTTTGTGGGGTGTTATCATTCAACATGCTGTTATAGACGTCATGTGCATTAATGTTCGTGACAAAAAGATTCTTGGAGTATTATTGATGCTGCTACTAAGAGAACCATGAGGCTAAGACCAGGTTCTCCTTGCAGCATTTTAATTTACCGTTGCACTTGGCTGCATTGCAAGGCTGACACTAACCTCGAAGATTGCGTTAACTTTCATGTCATGTGCATTGAATCACATGCCTCTAGTAGTGGGTCACTTGTGATAGGATTAGCATTCAAAGATGATTTTGTCATCAAAAAAAAAAAAAAAAGAAAGAAAAAGAAAAAGAAAGAAAAAAAGAAAAAAACATTAACATCTATTTGAGGTAAAAGGTATGGGCCTGAATGGCAAAGCCCTTGCAATTTTTCAGATCCCAATCCTGATTCTTATGGTGTGGCAATCACCAGGTTAGATAGGGTTGAGATTCAACTTGAGTTCATGTATCAAGGCTCGGCAGGCTTGACCTGAGTCAGACCCAAACAGCTAGTGGATGAGAGATGCCTAACCCAACATTAACTTGATGATTTGTTTAGTTCACTCAAGCCCATTTAACTTGAGGTTTTTCGTTTGACATTTTTTTTTCATAGTTTTTGGACTGTCAATACTAGAATTTACATTGACATCCATTTTGCCATAACAAATAATTAACTATAGCAAGGCAAGCAACATGTGATAGTATAAATGGAAGTAAATGTTACATGTAGTTGTAAAACAAATCTTTCTCCATGATAAGATATCCGAATTCTAAACAATAATCTCCTTTCTTTTGGTAAAACAACAATCTCCCTATTTTTCATCACCTAAATTATTATTTAAAGAATTAATGACATATATGTGTATATGTATGCATGTACGTATATACTTTCTATGACTCAGTGGTTAGGGAATCTTGACTTGAATTAGAACTAATGCCTTGGCAAGTCATGGTTGGCTAATTTATACCCAAACCCCGAATTTGATTGATCGGGCTAAAAGGCCGATTGAGTGCAGTGAAAACGTTTGGAATAGGGTTGGTGTCCCTAATTCTTTTGAATTGTGATCATAGTTTAGGCCTTCCACAAAGCAAAACTATACCTTGTACCTATACGTGGCTTTAAGATTGGAAATAGATTTTGCCGTATACTATAAAAAATGTGAGGTTTTTTTATAAAAAAAAATATATCAAAACTTATCAAGTGGTTAATTTTAAAGTAAAGATTTAAATATCATTTGGCATCACTTCTAAATTTTAATGTTTATTTTTTTAAAAAAAATCACCATTCTATTTTCTTTGAAGTTTAAAACTCTGAAATTTTTTAATAGAGGTTAAGAATAGTTTTAGCAATAAGAGCAGCAGTAATGGTGATAATAAAGGTAATGATGGTAATGAAGGTAGCAGTAGTCACAAGTAACTTTAGTTTTCAAAAATTTAAGAATCTAATTTTTTTTTCTTGGTTTTCATAATTTTAAAAACTGAATATATTTTTTGATAATTAAAATAGAAATGAGATTACCAAACAAATTACCTTGATTTATGACAGGATATTAAATTTTCACTTCAGAAGTACCTAAGCATCTCTAACCATTTGGCCTTCCCTTCTGTTAATTTTTTAAAGAATATACCATCTAATAATCAAGTCCAGAATCTTTGATCGGGGGCAGGTTCAAGATTTTGAAGATGTACCAGCGAATGGTCGAACCCAGAATGGTAGTTGATAGAGCGGCCTGTGGCCGTGGGATGAGGCCTTGTTTTGAAAGATCTTAGGATTAGTGGAAAATAATAAGCATGGGCACTCCATAGTCGAGTTTAATTATAGGCTAGCAAATGGATCAGATCAGCCAAGTTATACTTGGCTCGGACCTGACCCGATTTCATATTTGGGTTCTAATATTAGACTAAAATCCATCACAATATATGATTGGGTTGAGTTGGATTCATGAAAAATATTTTAAACCCAGCAAATTCGTAGGAACCTGTTAAGATGATGTATGGTCATGCATGATCTATACCTTGCTAAAAAAATTCAGGTTCGAATTGAGTTCGAAGCTGAGTCTGATGTGTTCATAAAGAGACCATGATTGGACTTTTAGTATATGCTCCCTACTGGCATGCCTCACAAACATTATCAAATGTAATATTCAGTTTTATTTTATTTATTTTACATGTTATAAAAAAATATGATTTATGTAGCTAGTCTAAATAGTTTGGGACCAAAACTTTACTGTTGTTGTTGTTTGTACTATAGAAAAAATATATATAATAATGTTAATTAAATTTTATTAAGATATTGAAAACTAAATCTCAAAGAGAAATAAACGAAACCATATACTTTTGAATGAAAGGGAACTAAGAACGGAAGATGGGAATCTACCATTTAAACTTGAGAGAACCTTTTATTTAAAGGGCTTAGTGGATTTGGATTGGTTAAGTAACTATTAAAAACTCCAAGCTCTTGTCATGCGTATATAGGTGAGGTTAGAGTAGATCAGGTTAAAATTTATGAAATTTAGACTCAATCCAAAATATAGTATGGCTTTGATATGTAAACCAAACATTACTCTACAGGTCTTAAAGAATGGGTCAGAGTTAGTTTAATAAAGTTAATATATCTACCTAGCCTTAAGTTTAATGGTAGGGTTTGATGTTGATTATTATTTTATTACTTTTAGTTAGGATTTTTTTTTTTTTTCATGAGGATATTGGAGATTTTTTTGAAGAGATCAAGGATATATGGTGACACACATGGATCGTTTTTTTTGAAACTAAGGGTGTATTTGATTTTTTAAAACAATTTTATTTTTATTTTTTTTTCATAAAAATATAAAATACTTATGAAAATATGTTTGGTAATGAAAATAAAAATAATTTTCTATAAAATACAACTTCAAAATGTTTGAAAACAATGTGAAGACATTTTTACTCTTTTCCATAAAAAGAAAGAGGAAAGTAAAAAAAAAAAACCCTATTTCATATCACTTTTATTTTTTTATTTTTAAAAATAGAATACAAAATCTATTTTTTAAAAAAATATATTTAGTTGCATTATTTTTACTTTTTTATTTTTAAAAGTAACTTTTATTTTTGGAGCTTATGACAACTTTTGAAAAAATATATATATATATTATTAACATATAATAATAACATATATTAATCTATTATAATTATGTGATATTAATTATTGTAATGTATAATGTATTATTATTAATATTATATTGCATAATGTATATATAATTATATAATATTTATTATAATAATATAATATTAACATGTTATATATTATTATATTATTAATAATATTTATATATACTAAATATATAATATAATATATTATTAATTATTATTATGCTATAATATTATAATGTATAATACATTATATATAATATATATAGTACAAATATACAATATATATTTATAATATTCTTAATCTTATATTATAATATGTAACTTACATATAAAATATTATAATATATTATATAGAATATAATAATAGTTTTTTTTATAGGATACCAAACAGATTCGCGAGTACGTCGCGAGTGCTGGTGGGGCATGAGGTATCAAGTTATCGTCACGGCGGAGGGCGCTTCGTAGATGCTGGAGGCCAGGCCAAATTCAGGAGAAAGGGAGCCTTTCACAAGTGATTGGATTTGATCGTGGGCAACACAAACTTCGTCACCTTTCTGTTAAATTTGATGGCTTTCATGCCTTTTGCCGCTAAGTGACATTCTCACTTGCTTGATTCTGTCTGCCAGCGAAGGAGGCGGCGGACTGGGTGGCTTCTAATTTGAGATTTTAGTTTCTGGCTCTCAAAAATATTTTTATTTAATAGTAATTTATATTTTGGTATAAGTAACTCTCACATGAATAGACCACACAAAAAAAAAAAAAAAAAAAAAAAAACCTTCTCCTAACCCTTCAAATCCTATCATCTTAATCTAGAATTCTTTGTACAATAACAATAAATAGTACTAACTTGATTAATTTAATATATAAGATAGGGGATACAGTTTGGTCTTGAAATTTAAATTATCAAATCTGTCTTTATAAAGACAATCCCAAGCTCAATTTTTTATTATTAGAAAAAATAAAATTTAATTTAATATGCTTAGAATATTGTTTTGTATTACTAATATTAAATGTCTTTGAACTTTTAAGTCATACAAAATATACGGTTCTTGATTAATCAATATTTGATATATTTTTAAACATTATTTTTTTAATAATTGATAAATTTATACATAGTTTGAGCTTTGATTCTTTTCAATTAGAAAGAAAAAAGAAATTAACTCGAGTTGTTTAATTGAAATCTTTTTTAAAAAATAAAATATTAAAAAATTGATGAAAGTAGGATATAAGTCTAAATTTCTTTCATTATATAATTTTTTTTAAAAAAAGAGCACTTCAATCGAACATTATATAGTCAAGAATCTTTAAAAATAGCAAGTGATTCAACTTTTTAATGTAGTAGATTTCATTTCTAAACCCTATGTAATTCTCATCTAATGCTAGAGTTGTGATTTGATGATCATTCTCGATCATAATTAGTTATATCTTATATAGTTAAGTGGTAATATGTTGAATGTTTCTTTCTTTTTTTTCTTTTCTAAATATCATTTAGCAATATTTGGCAATTTATTCATTCTATTAAATTTATTACATTGTAATGGAGTTGTTATCATTTCAAATATTTTATAAATTTTGCACCAGCTCTATGTTCACTTTAATATTTGAATAATATAGAAGGAATTGATTTTGAAGCATGGCATGAAGTGTCACCATGTATATTCTACAAGATGTCAAATTGATTAGCTGACCACTCAACCATTATCTAGCATTCAAAGTAAGCTTCCAATCTTTTATGTAAAGGTTACATGTCATATAGATACTAATATTATATTTTCATAATAAAAAATAAATTTTTATAAATTTATACAAATAAAAAAATACTTAAAGAGAGATAAATTTTTAATCTTTTATTTTTTAAATAAAAACATATGACCAATAAATAAATACTAAAAGGACTTAAAACTTTAATCTTATAATTAAAATGAAAAAGTGGTCAAACATGCCTCACCTATATTCATTAAAAATTTGAGTTATATAATAATATAGGCAAAAGATCTTTTGCATAAGTATTCTAATTTTTTTAAAAGAAAAACTAAATTTTTGTGTTTATATTCTTTTGTAAATTATAGAATATCCATGGTGAGCCAACTATCACCTTAACTTTTGAGTATGCATGAAATAAGCATACATCAAAATGATTTCTAAGAAGGTCTTCCTGTACTATACTAACAAATCATTGGATTTACACAAATACATGGTGAAAAATCTTTACAGATAAATGAAAATTAATGATTAAAAAGAATGCAAAGATTGTGTACACCAAACGCGAAATGTAATTAATCTTCCCTATTTAGATGGGCCCAGCTCAAGTATTAATTAAATTATACTACTTAGTAACCTTGTGACCATGTTTACGGAAATAAATGGAGGCTTTGATAGATATTTAGATGACATGAACTCTGCGATTATATATTTATGTTAGCCAGGGAGGAATCTTCCTCATAGCCCATTCACTCCCACGTTATAAGGATCTGTTATCTAAGTTCTCTCTCCTCATTAATTTTTTCTTCGTTCCGCTCCTGCCATCGTTGCACTACCATCCACTTCTGGGCTTTTTATTGTGTTTATGATGTTGTGCAAATACCATTAGCCATATGTTTCGTATGATCTCTTTTGCAGCTAAATTTAAGAAACCATGCCAACCCTATTTTATCTCTTGTTTTGATTGATGCAATGCCATGAAATCATATAATAATCATATATCAGATATTAAAATATCTAATACTATATTAAATTGCATGCAAAATATGATGCATACAAAATATGTAAAAATATGTATGAAGGAAGTAGCTATCTTTCCATATACAACACTAAAACTTTCTTCTTCTTCTTACTTCATATAATATTATTATTTAATAAAATAATTAATTCTTTAACTCTTTATATAAGAGATTAGTTAAACTCTTACGAGATATTAGTTGAGTTTGAGTTGAATTAAAATAAGAATAATGATTGAACCATAAAATAAAACAGAATTTGAACTGTTTTATTATGGACTCCAAATAATCAAGGCTTAACTCAATATCTTACTAATTACATATTTTATTTACACCTAAATTACTTATTTAATTTCAATCACATGTAAATTTTTTTAGTAAAATATAAAATAATGCCATGTGCAAGCACAAAATATGATAAAACTTCGTCATTGGGATGGGCAAACCTCAATTGTTTATTAAATTTATTTTACGGTAAATGATCAAACATATTTAAATATATAAATATTATTTAAATATGTAGACCATCCCTCCGTTTGTCACAACCTCACTCAGCTATTTTTATTAATTAATTCTATAAATTTCAGATCCGAAGAGACATATCCCGCAACTGAGATTTTTAGCTTTGTCCCGTCCTAGGTGCATTTTAGGCATTTCAGTACTCAACGCCGTCAACGAACGAATTTTCCGTCAGGCGCGGTCCGGCGCGTACATAAGGTCGACGGCTACGATTCCGTCTTCCCCATCCAGCCGTTGTCGTCCCGACCTTTCTCTTCTCTCTCTATTTTTTCTTCGGCCGTTTAAATCGTTGCGAGCGGCAGCGGAATTCTCGCAGCGAAGCGGGGGGACTTTGGAACGAGCGAATGAGAAACGAAGAAAAGCGATGAAACCCTAAATAGATGCATTCCGTCCTCCCTCCATCGCTAATTTCCTAAATTTGTCACGATTTAAGCTCGCCTCCGTCGTCTCTTTGCCCTCGATTCTTCCCTTCTGGTAAGAATCCATCTCCCCCTCCCCTTTTCCAATCCATTCCGCTTCTAAAAATCCTTCCATCTTCCCTCTTTTCGATTTTTTTTTTTTTGAACCCCAATTTGATCTTAGTCTATCTCCCAATTCCCGTTGTTACTGGATCAAACCCTAGTTTTTGGAAAGGAGCATTCCTTTCCAATCTAGGGTTTGTTCTTTTGTAATTGGGAGAAAGGAGAAAGGTCTTTGGAATTTAGGGCTTTTGCGGGGATTCGCGAGGATCCGGGTGAAAAGCATTTGTTTGTTGTTCGAGTTTAGAATTTTCTGTTGGAATTTAGAGGTTGCAATAGGATTAGGGCGGAATTGGCCTTTTAGGGGTTAAAGATTTGATCTTGTTGGGAAGAATTGGTCGGAATTGCCTATGGGTTCTAGGGTGTGAGACGCCCTCGCTTTCATTTATGGTTCGTGCCGCTGCTCTTGGTGGTTCGTTCCGCTAGAGGCGAGTGAGGATTGTTTTCAAATTCCCGTTTTTGGGAAGGAAAATGCCGTCTGCCGGAGCCACTCTCAACCCCGCCGGGGGTGATCTCGCCCGCTCCCCATTCCTATCCGAGGGTATCAGATCCCCACAGTGTTCCCCGGAGTCCATTGTGATCTATCTTGCCATCCCGGGGGCTTCGGTGATCCCGATGAGGGTCCTGGAGTCTGACTCCATCTCCTCCGTTAAACTTAGGATCCAGAGCTGCAAGGGCTTTGTCGTAAAGAAGCAGAAGCTGGTATTCGATGGCCGGGAACTCGCTCGGAATGACTGCCTCATCCGGGATTATGGCGTGTCTGATGGCAATGTCCTCCATCTTGTCATCCGGGTCTCTGATCTCCGTGTCATCACTGTCAAGACCGCCTGTGGGAAGAAATTCAAGTTCCATGTTGAGCGCGGCCGGGATGTTGCCTATGTTAAGAACCAGATTGCAAAGAGTGATAGAGGTTTTGTTGATCTTGACGATGGAAAACTCTTTTATGATGGCGAGGAGCTTGATGACCAGCAGCTGATTCATGACATTTGTAAGTACAATGATGCCGTGATGCACTTACTGGTGCAGAGATCTGCAAAGGTTAGGACAAAGCCTGTTGAGAAGGAATTCGAGCTATCAGTTGTAGCACCTGACGTAGAAAGAAAGAGGGGTTCTGATGATCTTCAGCTAATTACCCGGAAACCACCGGATAGAGATGTTTGGGTGGAGCCAGTCATTGTTAATCTGAAGGTTGAATTGTCTGAAGTGATTGATGATCTTGTTCGCGCTACTCTTGGTGGATTGGAGAAGGGAAAACCACCAGTTATGTCTTCAGAAGGTACAGGGGGAGCTTACTTTATGCAGGATGCATTGGGTCAGGAATTTGTTGCTGTTTTTAAGCCAGTTGATGAAGAGCCGATGGCTAAGAATAACCCACGAGGGCTTCCTGTGTCAACAAATGGCGAAGGATTGAAGAGAGGGACTCGGGTTGGAGAGGGTGCACTCAGGGAAGTTGCAGCATACATTCTCGACCACCCTGTAAGTGGACGCCGGTCATTCTCGGGTGTTAATGTTGGGTTTTCTGGCGTTCCTCCAACATTCATGGTGCGGTGCTTGCATGGAGGTTTTAATCATCCTGAAGGGTATGAGCATGCAATGAAGAATTTCAAGATTGGGTCCTTACAGATGTTTGTGAAGAACAATGGGAGTTGTGAGGACATGAGTCCTCAGGCATTTCCAGTGCAGGAGGTTCACAAGATATGTGTGTTGGATATAAGGTTGGCAAATGCTGACCGACATGCTGGGAATATATTACTCTGCAAGGGAGAAGAAGGCCGTATGGTGCTGGTTCCAATTGATCATGGATATTGCTTGCCTGAGAATGTGAGTATGCAAATTCAGTGATCTGCTCCCTAGCATAATCTGAATATTACCTTCTGAAAATTTCAATCTTGATTTGCAGTTAGTTTCACATTAAAATTAATTGATTTTTTGGATTTATTTTTATTTCAACACTTTGAAATACTAGGACATTTTGGTGTTTACATTTTCAATATCTGCTTTGCTTTAGTTTTGTATTTTCTACCATTTGTTTGTTTTATGCTTTCTAGTTGGGTGATGTAGATCCTGCACACCTAAGATGAAAAACCCTTTCTCTTCTGGAAGGGCAGCTGTTCATAATAGGCATGCTATCGGCATGGTTTGATGCAGGTACTTTTATCTTTTGATAACTTGGAACATTGCGACATGCTATTCCTGTATCTGAATGGGATCTCATCTCTTTGTTTGGGCGGTTTCATTTATACAAATCAACTTTTGGCCAATAACATTTTTCTAAAAAAGAAATTTGGGCAATAATATATGAATGAAAGAGTTGAATCATTCTAGGAAAAGACAAACAATTTTGATATATGAAGCTAACATTTCTGCATGCCTCATAACCACTCATTAGATTTTTCAAAATTGTCTCCCCTTGTACTTAAATGTTTCTAATATAACTTTTCTGCACCTGAATTTTCATTATCCAAACTATTATATGTTCTGCAATTAATGCTGTTGTTCAAAATCTATTGTGATGTTGTCTTTTGGCTTCTCTACCAGATTTTAGCTGTCTTATTGATGGTGCTTTCTTGGAGAGAAATATGAAACTATCCCTGCTAGAACTTGACATATGCAATGCGTATGGGTACACAAAGAAAACATTTGATGTGTAGGTATGTTTAGAATAGTGGTATGCAATGATGGTTCTCTTTTTTTTTAAAAAAAAAAAATAGATAAAATAAACTGAGAAAAAAATAAGAACAAAATAAGAACAATGTGTGGTGGATGGTCATTAGATGAGGAAGAGAAGGGCATTTGATAGATGGGAGTGATTAGAAAAGGATCATTTGATGTTGCACAGCAATTAATGAAAAAGCTAGCATAGATTAGATTAGATGAGGAAGAGAGGGGTATTTGATAGATGGGAATGATTAGAAAAGGATCATTTGATATTGCACAGCTATAGATGAAAAATCCAGCTATAGGAAAGCTATTATATTAAATATAAATATATAGATCAAAATAAGAATAGATTAGATTTTAAAGTAGATTTTATGTACAAACCCTCATTTAAACTTGTGCAATTCTCTCTTTTGATTTATTTAGTATGACTATGAGGTGGTGTATTTTATTTAAAAAAAAAAAGAAAAAGAAAATGTGGGGTGGTGAGTGCATGCCCACCACAATAGATGGGAAGAGACCAAATACAAGGTGATTAGGGATGGCACTCGGGATTTTCGAAAGAGTTCAGATTCTGAACACTAGAGGTGGTGGGGCCCACTGTAAGAGTTGAGAAGGGAGGGAAAGGGGAAGTTTGTGATGTCTCAAATGGTGGAGAAGCGGATTTTTTTTTTTTTAATTCTTTTCTTCCTCTCTATATATAGCATGAAATGTTTTTGAGGAAGGTTCCAGGATTTGCAAGCCAACCATGTGAGGCTGGCCTCAACCCTTTCCCATTATATTATAAATAGGATAAAAGAAGTAATAATCTATGTTTTTAAGCAGTACATACGGCATTTGAATAAAACAGGATCTTTAGTGCGCACTAGAATGCTAACTCTGGGATGCATATAGTGTATTCTAGAGACAGATGCATGGCAACTTCTTTTGTAGATGAGTACAGTAGTCTGCTGCAGTGACATGGAAGGTGTTAAAAGTTTCTGAAGAGCAAATACGTCTGATGTAAGGTCCCTAACAATCCTGGCCTGCACGTGAGCTTTCCTCTGCCCTAAGCGGTTCTATTTTGTTTACAAATTCAGGGGGCATTAGCCAGGCTGGCATGCATTTTATATCTTTGTAATTAAGTTTTAATCTCTTATCGAAGTGGAATTTGACCTTGCAAAGTTGTGTCTATCATTAGCATAATTTATTATCTAATAATCCCCTGATGCGCTGAAGCTCTCCTGCCCAATGAACTTTGGATGTGTGTGTAATATATTTAGATGTCATATCTTACTTCTCAATTCATGTGCTTGGTGCAGTTTGAAGATTGTACATTTGAGTGGCTCTACTGGCCTCAGTCCCGCCAGCCTTTTAATTCGGAAACAATCAACTACATAAAATCACTGGATGCTGAACAAGATATTGCTCTTCTCAAATTTTATGGCTGGGACCTCTCAGCTGACTGTGCCCGCACTCTTCGCATCTCCACAATGCTTTTGAAGAAGGGTGCAGAAAGAGGGCTTACTCCTTATGATATTGGGAATATCTTGTGCAGAGAAACAGTGAAGAAAGAATCCAAGATTGAAGAAATTGTCCGTGAAGCAAAGGATGCTGTTCCTCCGGGCACAAGCGAAACTGCATTCCTGGAGTCAGTGTCCGAAATCGTGGATCGTTATCTTGACGAACTCACCATGTAAGTTAGAAGAAGATGTGCTTATATATGTGTATGCATATACAAATATATGTATGTGGATTGTTTATTCAGTCGGAAAGGAGGTTCTGAGTATGTGGGTAACTGCAAAAACTGCCCCTCTTTTTTGTTTTTGTCGATAAGGTCATGTTGTGTCTGTAGCACAAGAGGCGAGAGGTTCTTGAGACTGTAGATTGCAGCAATCTTTCTCTGTTGGTTCAAGTCTTGTACACTATTATGAGAGGATGAACAGAAACTCAAGATCCTTAAAAATCTGAGTCCATGTCCAAACTGATTGTGCTGATTGAATGCGTTGATGGTATATATCATGAATAAATCTTGATACTTTTGTGTAGATGATGGCTCTCATATTGTTGCTGCTGTCGTTTTAAATGCTAATCCTTTTTCCCCTTATCACGAGTTCTTGCTTTTTCCTGCCTGCATGTCCCATAGCCATCCTTTTACGATCATCATCCTTTCTGAAAAAGTTGAATGGGAAGCCATTGCTTTTTTGTGTGATGGAGGGCCTCTGCTCAACAGCGGAAACCACTGCTTTTGAATTTGATTGGATATCTAACAGAGATCGCTTGGACACCTGGGATGTGAGTCACGTTATTCATCTTATCCGTTGGATATCCAGCTCCATCTGATGGATATGCTTATGGCTATAATAGCTGAAAATCTCCATGTCCATGTTTTTGCCTAACTTATGGTCGCTATCAAGTAGAATCTGTGCCTACCTGGCGAGATTTCTTGCATAGCTGGCTGCATGCCACTTTTAATTATTCAGATTTTTAACAGTGCTCGTGCGCCTTTGCTTGCTTTGGTTCGGCTAATGAATTTTCGATCATTTCTAGTAATTATTGATTAGAGGGGCTCTTGTTGACCTTTACTCATCAGTAACACAACTCCGCTAAATTTTAGACGCAGGTATATCGATGCCTCTTGGAATGGAATAATCAACAATAACTGCCGGCAGGATTCCTGGGACCATGGTGCAAGTCGGAGTCAGCTTTACCACCAATAAGCATTATTCTTGTTGCGTCAAGAAAAGGAAAAAAAAAAAAAAAAAAAAAGGGCATCATGTTTCTTACAAATATTTTCATCATCTTGCGGTTATTATGTTCGCAGGTAGTCAAATTCAAATTTGATCAAATGACTACATTCGCATGTGATCAAATCCAAATCCGATCATCTCCCTATCATTAATAGGCCAACCATAGATTGCTACAGGTCTCACATGCTTTCAAATACCATACAAACAATAAAACAAATACTCATATTTATAGATCAAAAAAAACCTAAACATGGTATTTATGTTTATTATTTTTTATTTTTATTTATCTCATTGAATTTTTTTAAAGCAAAAAATAATAATTAATGGGTGGCTTCTTGGCTTTGAGATTCATTGAAAACTAATAATAGGAGTGAGTGGCTTTTTGGCTTTGGAATTCATTGGGAATCTAATGATGGAAGAAGTGATTAGATTTAGACTCGTCTATATGTGAATGTAACTAAATCTAATTCTCTTTCTTTGTACATAAACTTGATTTAGCTACATTGGAGAGGATCTTTATTTAGATATTAGGTTTAAATTTAAATGATAAAGATTTCATATCGATGATCTGAATTGATGGATGCAATTTATTATTTTCAAAATACTTATGCACCGAAAAATATATAATTTGAAGGCTTTCATCGTATATATCAAGAGATAAAAAATGTATTATTTGTATTATTGAAATTATCCAACATTTTGACCACGTGATGTATGAGTAGAAGTTTTCAAATCATATAAATTTTATTAAGTATTTTATAAATAGTAAACCATATCTAGTGATCCTCATTATTAACGTAGAATTCTTATCAACTAATTTAATTGTAACCAAATTTGATCAAACGAATTACTTAAACGTAGCCAAGTCAAGTATAGTAACCATTAATATTTTTGTTGGCAATAAATTTTCTGCCCACCATACTTTGGGACATCTGTTCGGTGTTTGCCTAAATTTTTTTTTGCAAGCCGAAGCAGATTTTATGATAATTTCATCTTACCCTGAATCACTGAAATGTTCAAAAACCATATAATTCTCTGGAAAAGAAAGAGGAGAATCGCAACTCTAAAATATAAATGAATGTCTTTGTGTGAGCCAAACCTCTAAAATAGAAAAAGGAGAGGTATCAGTACAGAAGATACGATATCCAGCCATGGACTCTTCTACATTTTGCATCACAGGCTTGTTGCGCATAGCTGCGAGTATGACTGCCATCATGTAAGCCTAGAACAGTAGATTGTAGCCTAAGCCAATCCTTGAAGAAGACCCTTCGCAATTACTGGTATTCTTAGATCCTCGATGAGGCATTCACCTGGCCATATGATCTTCACCTGGAAGCAAATCACAGGAAAAGATTCATATCAAATCAACGAGCTGTGAGCATCGGCACTCCTAAAACAGCCACAGATTCAATCGCTGATCATTTCAAAATTCCTCCAAGGCTTGAACAAAAGAATTCGCTTACTTATAGTTACCTTAATGCAAGCACATTGAGAAGGATGACCACAAGAAAAAAACAGTCTAATTGGGAGTGCACCAGGGCTAATTCATACGGTTACATGATTTTATTTCATTATTGGGTTAAGGTATATTCTTTAACATTTAAATTTTATTAGTCTCTAATAATTATAATGTAAAATTATATAATATGTATTATTAATTTATTTATTCTTATTTCAAGCTTGATCTAGCTGAGCTTGTGCAATCAAGCTTAGATCTGACTCAATATGTTTAGTAGCTGAGTGAGTTGAATTCGAGCAAAAAAAAAAAAAAAACTGCTCACAAACGTGCTCTTTTAATAGCCCTCGTGCAAGTTTGATAAGGGGATGAAACTTTTGAGAGTGGGGCTATTGATTGAAAACCAAAAACTTGGTTTCATATCTTTGAAAAGGGATATCATAAGTTCGTTTTTAAGTGATGAAACCTCCATGCCAATGCTCATCGATAAAGATGAGCCTTACAGTTCCTCAAGACAATTGTCCACTTAAGCCAGCTATTTCCAAATGAAGATTTTATAGTATTCCATCCTTAAATATCTGGTGAGAAATATTTGGGCTTACCACTAGGGTCTGAATCCTAGGCCTCTCACATGAGGAGAAGAATGCACAATCTTTTTTTCTCAAAGGAAGAAAAAAAAAAAAAAAAGTATTTTATAGCTTGTTCAGATATATGTCACATGTCGCATCTTAAAAGACATAAAATCAGTGAAACATTTTCACCTGTCACAGTGTCAAATACATGTGGTTTTCCAGACATAATCATTCAAGGGAGGAATTCCATGTCAACCATCTCCATTTTTGATTCATTAGAAGTAACAATAGATCTTAACTACTGAAACTTTGGAGGACAATCAAATGGTTATAAAGGACATGCTTCTCAATCTTCAGTCTCACACTGGAAGAGCAAGGAGTTAGTTATTTTCAACAAGTTATCATTAGGAAGAGCATCTCAATGAACCAGAGCTCAGCTCAAGAGCCGGCTTTCATGGCTAGGTTCGAACTCAGGCTAAGCCTGAACGCCATTTTCAAATGGTCGAGTTCCAATTTGATGCCTCATGTAAAAGTTCAAAGGTTCGCCCATAAGACCGAAGACCCGGGGAAGTGGGCACTCTATTATAACAAAAGTTGCTTGGGTTCGGTCCTAACCCTTAAGCCACCTAACCGTTTGAACGGATCAGCCGAGGATCCCTCGTCAAACGCCTGGGTATTGCCCAGCCAAAGCCATGCTTGCACGGCGCGTGCAGGGACCTCAACCGAACCCGCCAACTGCCGACCTGGAAACCCGGCCTCTCCACTCTATAAAAACCATCCCCCTTCTCTTTGATAGCATATACATTGCAGTGATCTCTTGCTGTCAATTCTTGTACAGAAGTTGCTATCACATCCTGTTTTCTTGAAGGAAGAGAGCGAAGGAATGGCCTCCAAGCAGTCAGATATCAGATACCAGGCTGGCCAGGCTGCTGGCCACGCTCAGGTGAGTGAATGCATACAGTCTATGCATCCATACTGCTGACTCTTTTTAAATTTTTGAGATCAACTGATAAATAACAGCTCAAGTCTTGACTTTCTTAAAAGGTGTTAGACTGATTTTAGTAGAGATTAAGTTAGTAAAGGGAAACGAATGCCTCCAACTTTCCCACCATTCCTTCTGAGGGCAAAACGGGAGGAAAAGGACAAAAGGGAAAAAAAAAGGGCGTGGAAGTGTCATGATTTTGATGTTTAAGTAGTGAGACTAGCTTTCTCTGTGTATCTTCACAAAACTTGCTCTCTCTCTCTCTCTCTCTCTCTCTCTCTCTCTCCCCCTCTCTCTCCCTCTCTGTGTGTGCGCGTGTGTGGTTTGTTGTTTCATGGATAGGTAAAGAAGGATGAGATGATGGGTAAGGCATCGCAGGCTAAGGACCAAGCCGGAAGCCACATCCAAGAGGTACCATTTGGGCAAAAATTTATTCCAGTGGGGATGATTGCAGTGCATTGAGTGGGATAAGCTTGCCGATATCTATCTATTAGTTTTCTTTTTGAGTGCTTTATGACTTGAAGTGTTTTTGTGCAGACTGGGGATCAGATGAGAAACATGGCACAGGGGGCTGCTGATGCTGTTAAGAATGCTGTGGGGATGGGAGACAGCAAGAGTTCTGCCAAGAACTGAACTGATCTCATCCAAAATTTGTTCTGTTCTGTTTCTTTGGTCTTCTTCAAGCACTTTGACTGGTTTGGTCCAGATAACATTAATGATTTAATGTTATGTCTTGAATGTTCCTTTGTCGGGCAAGTTTCAATAATTTCTTCAAAATCTGGGAAGTATGTAATCGATTTCTTTTGATGAGAGAAATAATGTAATGCATTTGATTTAGTGGCTGCTTCTTCAGCAAAAATTCTCTAAAAATAAGAAAAGGATGATTTATAACGTCGGAAAGGAAAGGGAAATTTGAGTTTACACCAAGCAGTTGTGCCTTTGGCTTTGTACTACTAGGAAGTTCATATAAGGAATTTATGGAGTTTTTTTAAAATTAAAATTTAAGAGGGTTAAAAATATCAAAAGAATGGAAAAGCTAGCGGTCATTAGATCAGCTGGTTCATAGCCTCTCCCTTGATGGTGGGAAATCGAAAAGGCTAACAATTATTAACTTAGCTGGTTGCTAGCCTATCTCTGAGTGGTGATGACATGTCAGTGGTTATTGCATGCCGAAAAAATAAGAAAAAAATTCCTGTCAAGAAGAAATAATGGCAGCAAAATAGAAAAAGAAGGAAGCAAAATGTAAAAGTTCATCGAAAAGAATAGAAAACTAAAAGAACTAAAAATATGGATTTGGATAAGTTATTAAAATATCTCAGACACATACCTTTCCAACTCCACCAAATGGCTCCTTTCAGTAATTAGAATCTTACAACTAATCTGACAGCACAATTCGCATAAATAATTTACAAACTCTTTCTATTTTCTTTTCTTTTCATTTTTTTTTTTTAAGAAAAGGATGAGAACATCGTCTTTCATTTCCTAGAGTTCCATTTCTACTGAAACAACACCCAACCAAGGTAAATAACAAAAGCGTGTTGCCTTTTAGTGGACTACATCATAAGAAGTGGAAGCGTAGTGGCTACATATTCAAGCTCTCCGGGGCTCTAATGGTGGAAATGAGAGAGAGGGACGTGGCAAAAGAAGCATATTCATGAAATATAATTGGACACTTACATGAAATATCAAGGGACACTACATGATGACAGTAAAAAAGCATATTCTTGAATGCTTCACTGATTAATGACATAACTTATTAGACTCTTAAATTGCGACGACACTTGTCTTAGCCTACTGATTTTTTTGACTTTTTGACCATGCCTCATAGAGGATGTCTTGTAGGATATCATGCATGCAGGCTGATTCAATTGAGACCGCCCATAAATTTGGTTTAATTATTCAACATTGTGACGATATTCCAGGTACTGCAAATTCAGATCTCGACTCCATTGCTTGATCTTGTGAGCTTCTATCAGGAACTCAGAATGGTCCGGATTTGCTGCTAAATTTTGACCAGGAGAGTTTATCCATAAATTTGCAGATGGAAGGAGGTGGCAAGGGCTCAGACTGGTCTCCAAATAGCTTAGCTCTAAGAGAATTCCTCGTTGACAACCTCCCGATGCATCCTGCACCAATGTTTTCCATATTTTCTCGATGTTTGAAATATCCAATATATCCTGAGAAGATAAGATCGGCCGAATTCACAAAAAGATGCGGGACCCATGATGATAATTTTGCGAAGTAATCGCGAGAATTCTCGCGACGGCCTTCCTCTGCCAAAGCGACTACAGCTGAGAGAATGCTGTTTGAGATCTGGATAATGCGTTTCACCCTCTCCGATCGGATCCATTCGACCGAGCCTGACGGGTATGGTGGGTTGAAGAGAAAAGTCTCAATATCGATACCTTCCATGGCCATCTTTTTTTTCCCGCAAGCATTGCAATGGATGCCCCGAGAGAATGACCAGCTAACCATAAGTTCCCGCTTCCAACAGCTTTCTCCATCTTTTCAACGGTTTCCATCGCGCTTGCAAACCGGCGCTCGTCTGCGAGTTCATTTATGAAGAGTTGGAAATTCAGTTTAATATCCACAAAGTTCTTAGTGCCTCGGAAGGAAGGCAACGACGATTTTTGGAGCATCCCCGGTCGATGAGTTTGGAGCATCCCCGGGCTTAGGGGGATTGAGTTTATGTATGGCGCCAAAGATGGATGAATCAGCGTCATCAACAAGCTTGTCTTCTAGTGCAAAATGGAATTTCTCCCACGTTGGTTCACAGCCTCGAGACTTGTTTCGAGCTTTCTCTAAATCGTAGGCACCCTGGACCAAACCGGCAGCAACAGATCTCCGGTAATTTGGACATGTCCTGTTGATGCAAAATGACATGCATAATTCATTTCTAATCCACAAAAGGCAGGCAAATTATATAGTTTTGATTGGTGTTACAAGGCTACGGTGAAGTAATACGACGAGAAAACACGCCGGCACATTGCCGGAATTGATACGATTATACTTTTTATTTAATAATGACGGGCAACAAATCGTGACTATGAGTTATATGCACGCTGGCAGGTTGAATTTGCTGAACATCAGTTTGTTGGATCAGTTCTTGAAGAAAAATGGGAAAAAAATAACATGCTAATATTAGTATGCAACATCTCTTCAAGCATGTGATGATGTGAGATAGTAGCTCGCAGATGCTAGAACTTGGAAAGTTACTGATATTTTATAGCCACCATTTCTACTGACGTCAGTGCTGCAGGATTTTTTTTTTTTTTTTCTTTTGGATAGATATGGTACAGGACTTTTTCAGTCTTGAGAAAAGAGATTAGACCGGCTAAAATCGATAAAAACACTTGATTTTCAGGTGTTCCAAGAAAAAAAAACTCGATGCCAAGATATAACACAACTTGCGTCGAAGAAACATCGTTCCAGTAATTTCAGGTTTTGGAGCCTTGTAGATAATATGAAAGATTATTGTTGCCGTTGTTGTGGTCATAGTTATTATCATTTGCATAAACATGCAATAAGATGAGAGGCATAATGTTAGATGGTTTATTGTTTTGCTATAAGTCATTTTAATTGCTTATCATACTATCGCACTTCTCGCTTTACTTGTACTCTTTCAAAGTTTAAAAAAGTCTTGAGGGATTGTTCTCTGATTTCTTGAAGTGCATTACCCTTTATTTGGATATTCATATATTTCACATAAATAAAATCTAAAAATACATTACCATTATGCCCGGGAATTGAAAGCCAAGCAAGGGCAGGACTAAGTCTAATCATTAATGTTAACATTCAATAACTTTATCATCCGTACTAATTAGCACCCTTAAATGCATTTGGTAGGTCGAATTAGAAGAAAGATAGAATTTTTTTATTCTTTTTCACATTTATTTTTCACATGGACAGAATAAAATTTTGTCTCACATGATGACTAATTCTATTGAAGAGGGATAACTTTTATCATTAAAACAAGTATTTTTATTTTTATCCTATTTGACTATTAGAAATAGTAATTTTTTCTATTTTTTCGATCCCATAGGATAAGAATAAAAAAAAAATTATCCCCATAAATGGTAATGGAACCAAGATAAAGAGGATACTCTCCATCCTATAGGGTTCTCATATATTTTATATTACTTAAATATTATTATATTATTTTAACATCCTAACTATAGCCTCATATGTAACTTTAAAATACCTTAAGACTACTTACGCTCACCTTCCTTATATTTATTATGACTTATGGTTAGATGTATTTATTTCTTATAAAATAGCTCACGATCACAAACTTATATTATAATGTCCTTTGTGATTATGATTTAATCTATTTTTTATTAATTAACTCATAAAATTTACAATTATCAAAAAATTATTTAAATCTATTTCATTTGTTCTATGAATCTTAATATTTTATTTTTATTTTTAAAATATAGTAAGCAAGAATCAAAATTAAAAAAATATATTTTAATATTAAAAATGGGGCTGATGCAAATGGGATCTCTGACAAGATGGAGATCTTTGTGAGAATAAAAATAAAAATTTTATTAAAAATAAGGTAGGTAGGGACGGAAAAGTTTCTGTACCCGTTAGCATACAATGGGGATGGGGATGGAGAGATAAAATAGTGGTGAGAATGGAGATGGAAGTGACTCTCCGCTTCCATCCTGCTTTGTTGCCATTTCTATTGGCTACTATGTTAAATTTTTTTTTTATCCTTATCCTTGAAAATGGCTATTATTTTTTTTTAAGGATATAACTATTCTTTCTGATTTGTTATTATGTCATCTATCAAATATGAGATAGAATAATTTTAATTATATTCTATTTTTTTTTTATTCTATCCTCTTTTTTATCCTACCTTATTCTTATCCTGCCTATCATATGTAGCCTGTCACAATTATTTGGTTTGAGCTGCTGTTAGAACCTTTTAGAAACCTTTTGGTTTCAGCTGCTTTTAGAACCTTTTCGAAAGATGATAGATCATCATTAGTTATAGAACCATATGTAGCATGCGTTTACAAATTTAAATCTTCTGTCTTGGTTCCTCTTGTCTTCCACAAAATTTGCATCCATCAATTTATTGAGCAAAAAAGTTCTGAAAATGCTTAGATCATATACTTTATTACAAGCCTCCATAGTCAACATCCGCTAGTCCAAACCTGACTACATTATTATGCATATTTGATGAACAAATATAATGAAGTACCGGTCATCTGGTTAAAAACTAGATCATCTTTAGTCTTCAGAAAAAAAGATTTCCACAATGTTTGATTAATGTAAAATTAAATAAAATAAAGCAGGTTACCAATTTGCAGGTGCGCTGCTTGAGGCCATTGTTCTGTATTCCTTGCAGCCCTTTCTTCAATAAATACTATTGTCCTGCACATGTGATGCACATGATCAATAAATGGGAGCGGCAATTTACAAAATATGAGGAAAAGGAAATGATCAAGCACGCCAAAACGAACAAAAATGCAAACAATTTCTGAAACAATAAATCTCAAGAAACGGAGGTAAGAGAATAAATGAGGATTCTTAAAATGTTTATTGTTTTAATTTTCTAAAAAATCTTATATGTACCATCTACTGCTCTAATCACTAAGATAAACTTATACTAATATTTTATAAATCATGTATTTTATTTGATCTTATATTAGTTATTTTATCTAAATCATACTTAATCTGATTTTTGCAAATACAAAGAATGTGCAATCAATAGTTTTCATGCTAAATCTAAAATCTTACGTATAAAAGAAGCACCTATAGTGAAAGTCAGCCATCCCTGGAAAAGTCAAATTTAATATGGTATGCTCCATAATAACAAAAATCTTTAAAATAAAAGTAGTTAATTGGGTCTAACTATCGTGACTTAAAAAACAGACTTCAATCCCATCTTTTTAAAGCTTTTATACAATTTCTTCATACTTTTACAAAGTGCGTTTATATCCTTGAACTTTGCATTATTTATAACATCACTCACATATAATCAAAAGCATATTACAAAAAGTTAAAACCATATAAGCTAGGAAATAAAAATAAATTTGAGCATATGAGATAAAAAGATGTAAAAATATAGGTAGCCGGCCAAGCGGTAAGCGCAGAGCCTAAGCCACTAAAGGCAAGGTAACAGCGCAGGGGATGTATAGAAACGTGAATGATAATTAGGAAGATAACAAATAGCAAGGATGATTATTTAAAAAAAAGGATGCTAAAATCATGGCATCAAACTAATTTTTCTTATAAAAAATATCCGGTGTTTGTAACTAGTCCTTTTTACACGTTGACGCTCGTAAAATCAATGCAGAATTTCTCATAAAAGGTAATATCTATGCAACTGCAATAACTTCAAATCATACTCTTTAAAAATATTTATACCTGCAAAAAGGTCTCATTTTTTATGACAATTCCAACCTAACTTCTTTTTCTATCTCTTTAGAATATATCCCTAAATAAATAATAGTGAAAAAAAAAAACAGCTATGGCATAATTTATTCAAAGAATGAAAACATACCAAAATCTGCATCCAGACACAACTACCAGCTGCTTCAAAGATCGCAAAGCTCCTTGACCCTCTCTTTGGGATTAAACCAGTAAACCAGATGGTAAACAACCACCAAACTTTTGGGTGAAACCGGCACCGTGAGGTCAATATAAAGAAACGGCCTTGCGTCCGAGTAACTGCAACGTCTGGCTTTCCGAATCAGACAGCTAGCAACCACAAATATAAAGAGCAGGACGACTTAGATGAGGCTCGTTGACGCCGGTCTCCCCAATCCCTGAGTCGTTGCGCTAGGCTGCCATGGCCAAAAGGATGGGCACAGTGGCTGCTTACAGACGGGCGCATAAAAAAATTCAACGAATATCGAAAGCAAAACCTAGGCCGAGAGATAGCAAGGGATAAAATTTTTATGGGTATCCAAATTAAATCTAAATCCAAAAGAAGAGTTTTGGATAGCAAACAGCCAGATTCAGATTGGTTTTTCGATTAAAGATTTTAAAATCCAATTTAAACCGGATCAGATTTGTGTTTAAAAAATCAGATATGTAAAAAACCCAGTTTCCTGAAGATTATAAATATTATTATATTTTTAATAATTATAATTTATAATATATCTTATTTTTTTAAAAAATGATAGATGCATCTTATTTAATTTATTTTAATTTTATTTGTGTTGTTGAATTGATATAAGGATATAAATTTTTTTGTTTTTCTGATAAAAAATAAATTATTTTAATTTTGGGTTGAACTTGAGTTGGATAACCGGTTTTTACTTAAGCCGATTTTTATTACCGATTTGATTATAAGTTTGAATTTAATCTTTTCCAAAAAAATTTAGATGCTTAAATTACATATGGTTTAGATAGTGGAAACAAAAGAGAATCCAATCCGTTACAGACCAAGGAGGTTGTAAAAATTGAGACAAAGGCTGAGGAAAGAATGAATGGGAGGTTGAGATAGGTTAGACAATTGATAGCCGAGATGGAGAAGACCAACATGGATAGTAATGCTTGTCAACAAGGACAATGACAACGACTATGTTGACAACAAGGAAGGTAGAAGACTTTGAAGTAGAAGGGGAAGACTAGGAACTAGAAGAAAGGAGTCAAGGGAGGAGATATTTTTTATGAACTTTTAGAATCAAGAAAATTTTTATGAACAATCTTTTTTTATAATTTGCAATTGTCGATATCTATATCCCTGCCATGGGCCCATTTATGAATCGTAGATTATTTACACTATTCCATTAAATTAGGCGGAGGTGTGAAATGATCCTTGCGAAGATAGGCTAGGCAACGGGTGGCCAAGGTGTAAAAGACCAACATGGATGGTAATGCTTGTCAATGAGGACAATGACAATGACTCCGTTAGAACTTGACAGAAGACTTTGAAGTAAGAGTAGGGGAACACTTGGAACTAGAAGAAAGGAGTTAGGAGGAGATTTTTTTTTTTTTTTTACTTTCCTAATTAATGTATGAGGAGATTAATGTTTAGAATTATAAAAATTTTTATGAATAAACTTTTTTTATAATTTGCAATTGTCGATATCCATATCCTTGCCATGAGCCCATTTACGAAATCTAGATTATTTATACTATTCCATTAAATCAGGTGGAAGTGTGGAATGATCCTTTCGAATGAGAGTTTGAGATATGTTAGACAACGGATGGCCAAGGTGTAGAAGACTAACATGGATGGTAATTTACGAAATGTAAATTATTTATACTATTCCATTAAATCAGGTGGAAGTGTGAAATGATCATTTCGAATGAGAGTTTGAGATATGTTAGACAACGGATGGCCAAGGTGTAGAAGACTAACATGAATGGTAATTCTTGCAAATGAGGACAATGACAACGACTCCATTGGAAGGTGGTAGAAAACTTTGAAGTAGGAGGAGGGGAAGACTTAGGAAATAGAAGAAAAAGTCGAAAGGAGATATTTTTTAACACGAGATAAGATGAACTTTTAGAATAATGAAAATTTTTACGAACAATCTCTTTTTATAGTTTGCAATTGTTGATGTTTACATCCCTATCATGGGCCCATTTACGAATCGTAGATTATTACACTATTCCATTAAATTAGGCGGAGGTACGGAATGATCCTTCCAATGATACAAAGCAAGAGTGTAAAAATCAACATGACAAAGAGTTTTCCATTCTTGAAAATTAAAAACCATCTTCATAAAATATTTAGATAAATTTTCCATATTAAAATCATTGTGGAGTAGACTGTCAACCAATTTAGTCATTAATTGAATAATAGAAATTATTTTGTGCAAGGAGCTATAAGTTAGATGCTCTATCCTGAGATTTGGTTTGAAAAAATAATAACAATAATAATAATATGCAATATCCTTTTCACATTCACCTGCTCATCTCAAAGAAAATAATGCCATTTTTCAATTTATATTTACATCCAAGCACTAATAAAACATAAATTTTCTCTCTCGTTTTTTTTTTTTTAATAATTTAACTGTCAAAGAAGCCACTTGATACATAATTATTTGTTATCTGATAGATTATTAGAGCCACCTGATCGTCCAGGCTTAGCTTCAAGAAGGTGGCTGAGGATGGCTCTCAGGCCCATACAAGCAACCACAAACCCTAAATATCCAGGCTGCAGCACATAAAAGAGCAACCACGAGGGATAAATAAAACGACATCCAGCGAGAAGCCGAACATGGCCCAGCGCACGCAAGCTACAATAAAAACTAAAAAGAAAAGCGCTTGTATTTGGGATATCGAAAACTCGCAACTCGCATCCTCAAGACACGCAATAAGTGTCTCTCCTCGAGTGTCTCTCCTCGAAGCCATCGCAGATATCCGCCGTGGAGAGACGAAGAAACGAAAACCAGCACCGCCATCTTGTTTTTCAAGTATTCAAAAGCAAACCATCACCGTAGTCTGGTCTTAATCTTGTGAAACCATCACGTTTCACAGCATCACCAACCGGAACACCAGCCCATTGATGTTGACATCAGTGCACAAAAAAAAAAAAACACCAATGTTCTGATCCAAAGTAACTGTGCACAACCATAAAATTATTCAAAACAAACAAGATAAATATATCGACACTAAAGCTACGAACAACAATATCAGGTATGCTGGAATTCACAAGCATTTCAATTTTCTGCTGGCAACGCACTGTTGAGTTCGGAGATTAGCAAATTAGCAGATCTCAGCTGCTTCGAACGGTATCATCCATTCTAAGGGGCCAAAAAGTATAGATCTTGTGGTCCAGGTTTCTTATATTGGTGTGATTTGAGTGTGATAATATGGAAGTCGCTGAATGACTACATTGAAGAAGAACAGGAAACTGTTGTCCTTCATATTCCCTGCAAAATTTGCTGTGCTTCATTTCAGCTGTATAGGTACTCCTTGCACTGCAAGTTCAGATCTGGCCCCCACCACTGATGGATACCATGTGCCCACTTGAAGTCTGGTGAGGGGCTCAAATTTACTGTCAGATTTGCCGAAGGAAGGAGGTGCAACGGTTCAGAGTCCTTTCCCATTGCACTCAAGAAAAGATCTTTGACAGAATGCTGAGTTGCCAACCTCTCAATATGTCCTGCTCCAATTTCGTCCATCTTTCTTCGGTGTTCAAAGTATCCAACATACTCTGAGCAGATAGGATCGGCTGGATTCACAAATAGATATGGGACCCATGATGATAGCATGGCAAAGGAACCCTCAGACTTAAGACGATTACCTTTGACAGCCACTGCGAGTCCAGCAGTGATAAAGCTGCTAGCAATCCTGATCCCCTGCTTCACCTTCTTATCTTTGATCCTCTCAATCGGAGCAGAGACGAACGGTGGGTTAAAGAGAAAAGTTGTAAGTTTGATACCCATCTTAGCCATACTTTTTCCAGCAAGCATTGCAATGGCTGATCCCAAAGAATGACCTGCCAACCATACGTTCCGATTTCCAAAAGTTGAAATCAGGTTCTGAACAGCTTGCATAGCAACTTCAAATCGGGGTGTTCGATCAAGGCCATTTTTGAGGAACTCGAAATCCAGTTTTAGATCTTGAGAACGAGATTCTTTCTTGGTTATGGTACCTCGGAAAGCAATGACAAATTTTGGAGCATTCCCAGTTGGCAAATTTTGGTTAGGGTCAGGGTGTTTGAGTTCATATATAGCACCAAAGACACAGAAATCATCAATGTCAATAAGCTTACGGATTAGTTCAAAATGAAAATTCTCCCACCAGGCTGGTGCACGAGCTTCTGGGCCTTCACGGTTTTGCTGACGATCGCGCTCTAGAACATATGCACCCTGAACCAAACTTGCAAGAACTGATCTCTGGTGGTATGGGCAGTTCCTGTTGTTTGCAAAATGAAATAAATAATAAATCTGAATCTACCGAAATGCAAGTAACTGTGTTCTAAAGCTATAGAGAATCAGATAGCTAATAAGAAATGAAGGATTTCCATCAAAAAGATAAGAAGAAATGAAGGATATCAAACCATAACGACAAATCTTATTTGCAAGCAGAGAAAACTTTTTTGAGAGAACATCTTTCTAATTTCAACAGCAAGACTTTGCTGGATGATTGAGTAGTTATTTTTTCGGGAAGGATAAGCAGAGTTGCATTCAAGGGTGAAAATGGCTAGTTTCAATAACATACATGCTTAAAGCAACATCATTTCTCTATGTTGTCCAGCTAAGCAACCCAAGAGGGGGGGATGAATTGAGTTCTTTTTAAAATTTTAACAAAGATGTGCAATATTTGCAAAACTATGAGAATATGTGAGAGTGAAGTGTCAAACTTAACACAAACAGCAATAACAGTGGAAGGCACACACAAACACAAGGATTTATAGTGGTTCGATGCTAACCCTTGCACCTACATCCACTCCCCAAGAACCCTTTGGGAATTTCCTCCACTAATCGTTCTCCAACGATTACAACCTAGCTTACTCAGCTAGCTTCTTATTTTCAGGCATAAGGAAGCCTTTACAACCACCAATTACGGGTTTGGCACATCCTACACAAATTTCAACCAAGTTGAAACTCAACAGTTTATAAGGTGAAATAAGTTCAGCAAGTATAGCTCCTTAATGAGCAAATAAAGACAATACAGAGTACTTTACAGATTTAAAGTCTTTTTCCCTTGAATGAGCTTCACTTCTTTGAATGCTGAAGTTAAGAGCACTTGATAAAGCTTCTGAAATGGTTGGTGGGAGCTTTGAATAGGCTTCAAAGGATTTTTGAACTTCAGCAACAGCGATTTTTGAAAACTGGAATAGGCTGAAATTTCTTTGGATTTGACTTGATAAATCTCTTTTTTTCTCACTTGTAATCCTTCAAAAATCCACTTAATCTCTTACTAAACCATCCCATTAACTTGTATTTATAGTTGGTTGAGGGATTGGACTCTTGGAGTGACCGTTTTAAAACGTTGGAATGTCTAAACTAGCCGTTGCAGAAATTTTCAGGGCGTTAGTCGGCTCTAGAGCCGACTAACCTGGGATTTTTCCTATCCCAGGCAAGGTTAGTCGGCTCTAGAGCCGACTAACATGAGCAAACCCACTGTTTTTCACACAGTAGTCGGCTCTAGAGCCGACTAACATGTGGAGATGCTCTGTATGGCCACAGTAGTCGGCTCTAGAGCCGACTAACCCATGATTCTTCTTTGTAAAAACTTTTGTGACACATTTTTGACTTGATAGCTTGTATGTGGATCGGCTAATGGCTTCAATCTTCAGTTCCAAATTCCAGTAGTTGCCGTAGGAGTTGACTAAAGCCTCCAAAACTTGAAAGAATTGTTCCACGGATTAGAAAACTCATTGAATCAAGGAAAATAAGTATCATAGCTTCCACAACTTGGACTTTCTTCATTTGAGAGTATTGCCAAACATCTGAGATTTATTTAATTTGACCTTAAATCATCCTTCTCAGATCTTGGGACTCTATTTCTTGAACCATATACTCATTTTAAAGTTTGAAATCCGTTTGGATACTCTTGATGACTCTTGTATACCTGTAAGTTACATTGATTTATACCAAAATTATCAGAAACCTACTTAATTGTTTTGTAATCATCAAAATCAATGCGGAATCAACACTGTATTTCAAACTACAATGCTTACAATGATGGATGCATTTGTAGTTTAGGCCGCACGCTACCTTTAAGTAGAGGCAATCCAACCAAACCAAAACTAGTAAACATCCACATAATGTGGATAGAAGGAGAGGAATCTGTGCGCAGGCCTTCTAGGTCTCCCTCCCAGCCAACTAGATCATAAATACATACATACAAAGAAATAGCCTACGGGCCTTTTAGGTCTCCCTCCCTGCCAACTAGATCCTAAGGTCAGCAGATCCTTCTCTTATGGAGGTACTTTGGACAGAAATCCAGCAGCAATTATTGGGAGCTTGTTCTAGAACATTTTCAAACTGCAGTAGATCAAACAACATTCAAAGGGCAAAACATATATACATATATAGATTGGAGAAGAGATGTCAGTTAAGATAATAATCATCAAACTATGCTGCTGCCATGCTATGCTAGACAGCCAAACCAAAACCAATTAGAAGCCACCATCTACTTAATAGTAATAAGAAGCACAAAGCATGCACAAGAATGCAACTTCTGAAGAAAAAGCAGTATTTTGCAGGTTTGCATGTACATCTGTTAAACATGCAATGATATAGTAGCTTACACATGCTACAACTAAAAGATATTAATATTTTTATAGCTACTACTGTAAATTTTTTAAAATTTCTATCAGTTAACAAGCCTCTTTATTAATTACTGAAGTCTATAAACTTGTTGGCTTTTCCCACCCACCCACCCACACACACACACACACAAAAAAAACAAAGTGCTTGGATAATTCTAAAAACAGAAAAGGAATCACCTTACCAGTTCACAGAGGTTAGATGTACAGGTCCCGAAACCTTAAACAAATCCTTTTCAGAGGCCATTGCATTTCTTTCCTATTAACCTTTCTTCCCTGATAGTTCCAAAAAAAGACAATGCTGAAGCACAAAAGAAAATAAAAGAAATATTCAAAATAATATATTTCAAGAATAGTGGAAAAAATAGATGAACCATAGTTTTAAAAGCTAAGGACATCTTTGGTTTCCTCAAAGATCTTCAATGCACAGTGAAAATAAAAGCTCAACGACCATAAATTTGATTCCTAAATATGATGAATTGGGGTGACCTACCATTGATGATCATCTAAAAATTGAAAAATCAAGCTAGCATTTCATTAATTCAAATCAACGACTTACCTATTCCTGTTCTGGGTCTTCAGTTTGCAACATGGTAACATGGACAAGCTGGCTGTGTCATGTCTGAACTCATTAATTAATCAACCAGAGAACCCTATTGATAAAGTTATGTACAATGCAACAAGGCCACAAAAATCAATGCTGGTACTAAAGCATCTCTGATATTGCAATTGTTTAAGTACATTCCTCTAATTGAATCCCTTTTCTAAGAAAATTCTTATGGCCTTTCTTTTTCCAGAATTTATCTACCTCACCTTGTTTTATCAAAATGGCATTATTCTCATTCTTATTCCACCCATATGACATATATCTCTAGTTTTCCTTCCCTTCATCTTTACAGATTTCATCTACTATGTTGTGGTTTGGTTTATCATTAGGTTTAGCACAAATATAGTTAGCCTAATCAGTTTTTCTTCTGATCTCGAAATGTTTTATGCCATTTTTTGAAGCAACATCTCTCCTTCAAAAACATTCATCCACTAAGGTTTTTATATGGGTACTGCTTCAAGATTTCTTCAAAACTTCTCTCCTACTCCATTATTACAATCTGCTGCATGATTAGCACCATCCATGGTATAATTTTCAGGTCTCAACAATGCTCCTTCAATGGTTTCATACTTGGTATTTTCTCAATCCATCCAAACCCCACCACACATCATTCCTTGGGATTCCACAGCATCATCTTTTTCCTATTGTTCCTGGCAGGCAATTATATGGGCTTAATGTCCTTCCTTCAAAATCAGGCTTATAACATAGGCTCGTTATTTTTTCGATTATTCTGATTTAAAAGAGATATAGCTGAAGCATTGACTTATTTTTAGGCGATGCGTAGTGTCAGAAATGGATTTTCCCCTCCCATTAGATCGAAATGTGTTTAAAATAATTAAGTATGAAATGGTGCTTAAGCTTTTGAATCCACTGATGCACATTATCACAATGATAGCTCAGCCTCCTCTACAGAAGTATCATACTCACGGATAGGTTCATAAAATTCCTAATTTCAAAGGTAAATCCACTAAAAGTTACTGCTGCCGAACAAAATGTAGAAAAAGGGATAATCTCTCCCTCAAAGCAAGACTTTGAAAAATGAAAGTTGAAACCGATAAACAGAACAATCAGAATGCACAATAATCTAATCACAATTTTCCTCAAGATTCTAACCAAATTTCTCGAATTCAAATATAAAACCTTTAGATCTACAGCAAATCAAAGATGATCCATATAAGGACAAAAAAAAAAAAGATAAATTCTAACACAACGCAATCCAAGAATGTAATCTAAAGCCATACCAGAAACCGCAGCCAGATCCAACCGCCACTTCCTCAGAGATCTGCGATTGAGCCGCTAGTCAGCAAAAATCTAAACACTAAAACACCACCAAACCTCCACGCCCCCCGTGGAATGCCGTCAGGACAGCGAATGAGACTATAAATTAACATAAAAAAGATGCATTGACTATAAATTCTGCGTTCAAAAACGATATTTTATGCAACAAAACGAGGTCAGATTGCTAGTATTAAAATGCAAATGACGTTTCGAAGAAAAAGACTTCCAGACTTAAAATTGAGGGAGGAGAGATCGGATCTGTAGACATGAGAACGGAAATTAGGGTTTAGCTTCTTTCTTCTTACCTGGGAATGAGACGGTTGGATACTTCGGCACGGAGCTGGGGGAGGTGAGAGCAGAGAAAGGCTCCGAGCTGACAAGGTCTCGCGGCTGCTTGAACCACGGATATCTGGGACGTCACCGTCGGTCCAAGCTAAAGATGGGCGAATCGCACCGGCTTGGCCCATCTGGTATAAAGTTTAAAGGGAAATTCTTAAAATGTGAGTGACGCGCTCCGAAATTACATCGACGGGCGTGGTTTAAGTCGATGTGTGTGACTTTTTAATAGACATGATTTCAGATGGAAAATTAAAAATTATTTTTTAGAAATATCACTCCATTTTAATGTAAGTATATTTTATGAATCAGGGGCTTATTCCTTAGACCCGGGTAAGTTGTGTAATTTATTTTAGATAAAAATATACAATTTAATTTCAAACTTTTGATTATTATAATTTATTTTCTTATATTTTAAAAATATTATATTACTTATGTATCGTTAAATGAACCAATTAGAAAAAAACTTTTACATATTTGCAACAGGATGATATGTCGGTTATTTCATCAATTTTAATAGACTTCGTACAATAAACATCAGGAATACAATACTTTTAAAATATAAGGAATTAAACTATGATAATTAAAATTTTAAGGACTAAATAAATTTTGAATGAAAGTTTGATGATCAAAAATATATTTTAGCATTTATTTTAATAAGGTGAATATATGCATGCTTGATAAAATGTAGTAATGCATGTTTAGAAACAAATTAATATAGGCAATTCCAACAATTGTAGCAGGTGGGAGCTTTGAAAGAAGTAACAACCGACAAAAAATAAATATGACAGGGACAGATAAACAACTAAATATTTGCCTGGCGGGGCTAATATCAGAAATTATTTGCTCAAGTTTGGCTATAACCTGAGAATGCTAGCCTTTGGTTTACCCAAAGTCAGTGATCTCTTGACCATTGAATTGTAGGTACCAAGCTAGCCTCACATGCACTTGCACTCTAAAAGCTTAAGAGTATATTTTGATCTAGATAAGCTTCATATCCTGATGATATCCTAAGTTTTCAAGCTTAAAATACCTCTAATGTTATTACAAATTATTATTGTTACTAATTATTATAGTATAGCATCGATTAAGGGAAGGACGTGATAGAAGGGGACAAATTTATGTGTTACTTAAATCAAATCCATATTGTATGTATTTTTATTTATATCAATTCAATTTATAGTAAAATATTCTAGCCTATATTATTAAAAAATATTTTCTCTCCGAAGAGTAATTGCGTTGATACTTATATATAAAAGGATACATATATTGTTATTTTTTATACACAAAACATTTTTGTCTATAAAAACTAAAAAAAAGTTCCTTAACAAGTTATCTATCACATTTTTAACTACGCATAATAATTTTTATATAATGACATCAATGATGACTTAAGCGAGCACCAACCAAACAACAAATAACTTTATTTGTTAGGTAGCTAGTTAAAAATTAGATATCAATTGTTAGAACCATTCAGAAGTTGTCCGCTATTTAGAATTAACTTTTATGAGAACGTTGGATGGAGCACTTGATTAAGCAGGCCATCACCAGAATTTCTCTTAGCACATCCAACAATAAAAATTAAAAAAAGTTGTGGAGAAGAACATGATTTTATATTTTATAATTCATTGATATTGATCCACAAAGATAACGTGTAACACCGCAATGGCCATCTTTGCGATAACATTGTTCGTGGCTGCTCGTGGCTGCATTCGTCAAGCATGACAAGCTTCTCTTCCTTAACGTTAAACGTAGGTCTTTTGAATAATCAATGAATAAGAACGGTGCATGATAACTTAATCACTTCGATTTGAATTGCATATATAACCCAATAATTCAATCTGCTTTCTTGGACGAATGAACATAAATATTCACGTTGTTTCCCTCTCCATCGACATCATGTGTTTATAGCCTCTAGGGTTATTATCTGTGATATGATTCTTTTCCCTAGAAAAAAAATTCATGGGAAACAATCAAGTGAGAATAGAAACTTTAGCTTTTGACAAAAGAATAACTAGGTTGGCAGAAGACATAAGATTCTTCAACTTTCTAACATAAAAATTTATGATCTGCTAAAATTATCCACGAAGTAATCCATCGAACATTTTCGTACACAGCCGTGTATTATACGAATTTTGTCACGTAGACGGTAAGGTACATAGAATATCAGATTTGAGGTAGACATCGACCATCGAACCAGAACGATGACGCCATTCTCGTGACGAACTTCATCGACTAGATCATTTTGCCAACCTTTTTTTTTTAAAAAAAGAAAAAATGTCTGCATTCGTGTCAAGTGGGCCCTGAAGTCAGGCAAAAACAGATACATTATTCGTGCATGGAATCAGACAACAGCTTGCAGTACTGATAACGCAAACGTGACACTAACACGACGCACCTCTCATATAATATATATATATATAGAGAGAGAGAGAGAGAGAGAGAGAGTGGAGATTTTTCTTCTTGCAAACGAGTTGGAGCTACTCGGATCTTGGCACAACGTGCTGCTTTTCCTCGTAGCCGTGCCTCTGGTACTCGAGAGCCAAATCCTTCTTCCACCACTGCTTGAGCTCATGGGCCCTAAAAAGCCCCTCCAAACTCCCCCCGGGGTTACAAAACACCTTCAGCCAACTCATTCTCTTGCTCCTATTCACATACAAATCCCCACCCGGGATAAGGAACAACGACTTGTGCTTAGACTCCTTCCAGTAGACCGTCACCACCTTGCCATCGCTCGCCTCCGCGCTGACTGCCAACCCCGCCCTCATCCCCCTCTCGTCCTGCTTAAAGTAATCTATGAACCCATTACAGATCACGTCGTTAGAGTTCACATACAAATTTGGCAACCAATTCTGGAGTCCCTTCCACGGCTCCTCCGCGACGGTCCCCAGGTCAAATCCCTTCAATAGGTCACCTACCATGTTCTCAAACTTTTGGTTCACCCCCTTCTTCTTCTCGTCGTTGGTGGTCGCAAAGCCGGGGAATGGCGGGTTAAAGAGGAAGGTGTCGAAGTTTTCAGCAGGGAAGCGAGCTTCAAGAAAGTGGATCCCAACACATATGGCGACGGAGGCCCCAAGGGAGTGGCCAGCCAGCCACAGCTTCTTGGCACGAGGGCCCCGGAGGCCGTGGTCGGAGATAAGCCGGTCGACGCAAGCGTTGGCTTTGGTCACACGGTTGGTGTCGGCGAGGTTCTCCAGAGGGAGGGTGGAGACGTCGGTGATGATGTCGTGAAGGTCTTTGGTTCCGCGGAATGCAATAAGATACTCCGGCGCACGGTTCGTGGCGGTGCTGCCATGGGGGCTTTTGTACTCGAAGACCGAGGCGAAGACGGTGGTGGAGATGTCGTCGGAGATGTCTTTGATCTTGTTGAAGCCTAGGGCGGTCCACCATTCGGGAGCGAGGGACTTGTTCTCGCTGTCAGCGATGTAGACGGCTTGGATGAGGACGGCGGCGACAGCCCGCCGGTGAGCTGGGTCATCCCTGGAAGAAAGAAGACGTCAACCTTTATTTTTTGATGGCGAGAGCTCGGAGAGGAAGGAGGAGAAGCACTTGCCAGTTGGTTTTTATAAGGTGGTCGGCTCCGGCGTTCTTGAACTGATCGCTCGACTTGGAACTCCCCTGCATTTAAAAAGAGTGATGTCTGAGAGAACTCGCACAACAAATACTTTGGTCTTTGTCTTAGATTATAACAGGTTAGAAATAGATGAGTTTGGGTTTTTTTTCTAAAGTTTTTATTTAGATATATAAGAGAAGGAAGGGAGCCAAACTTTAGAAGACTCTCATGGTGTTTCAATCTTCAACAGTCAATCTGGATGCTACCAATATGAGAGGAAAAAAAAAAAAAAAAAAGAAAAAACTAAACCGCTATCAACTCTTACACAATCATATGCTTTTTATGGAGCTACCACTTGCAAGATTTCAATAATAATGCTCGTAAAATAAGTCTCTTCTTTTAATTTGCTTGCTAAGTATGGGTCAAAATGCTAGGAGCCATCACTAATCTACGACTCCCCGCATGTGATTATCGAAGTATTATAACATGACGATGATGATGACGAAGACAAAAAGTTAGGGATATTGTAGATTACCAAACCCATAATTACCGGTTCGAAAGCCTGTAGGATGTTGAGGAGGCCAAGAAAAATGTCACCTCAATGGATGAAACCTAAAATCAACAGGAATGCTCAATTTGATTAGAAAAAATTCCTACCAACCAAAACAATAACATGTGTGTATACTGCATGCGAGTGTGGAAGTAACAATGTGTGCGCTTTCCAACAAGAAGAAATCGTAAAAGGTTGGAGTGGCTTCTAATGGGAAAGAAAGACCGAAGAGATCTAGAGAGAACGTACGTGCCTCCTGTTTACTGAGTGGCAGGTCCTGTGGTTGGTTCTCAATGGGCCGAACGTCTCGGTTTATATGAAGGCCAGGGGCCTTCAAACGTGACATGCAAGTTAGGAAGCAAAAAGGTACAGCGACCGGGAATAGGAATAAAGCAGTGAAACGCAAAGCTGGCAAATGCCCAGTATAGCTCTCATGCCGTCGTGCGCCATTGATATAGCCTGAGAATAAGGCATAAGGATATAATATATGGATTCATCCATCATTGGGCAGTGCTATCTACAGTGCTGATTCCAATTAGGAGATGCTTCTCCTTCTTCTTATGGAGAGAACAATTAGGGGATGCTTTCAGCTTCGAACCCAATGCTAATGAAGGTTGCATTAAGCTCCTCTCTACGCTCCCAACCAATGCTCCATTGCAGCTGGGGATTGGTGCGATATGCATGATATGTGAGCATTCAATAGGGCATTGCACCATTCATCCAGCGACAGGAGATGCTAGATATCATTTTTTTGTTTTTTTTTTTAGTGCCGCGGAAAAGCAACTCTTTTAGGAATTCGGAGACATTGATTAATTAAACCTCGATTAGATTAAAAATCATATTCAGAACTTTGGACATAATAATTGGATTTACTTTAGATAACAGCAAAAGATAGAGTTTGGTGCCTGGCAATTATAACGCGAGGATTCCATCCAATGATTGCATGGGTGACTTTCCAGTGATTTTTTTCAAGCATTTTTCTGCATTTTATGAGTTGTCAACTTTAAAAGGAATCAATGGGACCGGAATGCAAGCGTTCTGATCTATGTGCGTTTGAAGAAAACTAATCCTTGGCAGGTCTATCTGGCTACCTCCAATCAGCACAAAAAAGAAGCGTAGCACCAGGCTCGAAAGTATAAATGAATTTTATGCGAGGCCCTGACATGGGTGTCCCGTCTTGGTGACAAAATAAACAGCTCCGGCGCATGGCTACGTGAGTACAGATTCCGCGTGGAGCCCGCCAAGTAATGGAGTGAGTCCAAAGTACGGCATATCCAGAGAGATGCGAAACAGCTGTTGTCTTGTCAGGTTCGGTAGATGAATTTATTGGATTAGATTGATCCCGATCACAAAATTTACGCGTGCCTCTGCAGATATTTATAGATTCTTCCCCCGTAGAAGGCTTAAAAAGACGTACGCGTCGTGCCAGGAACCTTTCCTAAATAAAATGTTATTTTATTAATATATTTTGAGAATAATACACGTGCAGAATATAATTTTGAAATAATGTTTGAAATGCAACATATCTCAGCATTTTTTTTTTTTTTCAATCGAAATATCTAAAATCATCAGACGATTTTGAAGTCTTTAAATTTCCTTGAGCGTAAGCTAAGCGAGCCCCCGAGCTCCCCCCCCCCCCCCCCCCTCTCCTCGGTGTAGCCCCTCCCTTCTCCTGCTCCCTCTGTCGGCGTTCCATCCCCCTTTCCCTCCCTCCACCATGGCCCCACCTCCTCCATCCCGCCCCTCCCCCACTGCCCCCCACGTTCGCTTCCTCTCCCATGGCGCTAGCGCCCCTACCTCCACGTACTCATGTGGTAGGTTTGCCGCTTTGAGATACCCTTTCTTTTATGCTATGGCCTCATGAAGTCTTCCTCTATTACTACAGATAGATGGGTATTTATTACAGCATTGAGGTGATTCTTGAATATTACAGAACCATCTTTTATCTAGTCAGACATTCGAACTATTGAAAGGAGCCAGATTAACTATCACTATTTCTTGATTAGAGCCTTATGAGAATTAAAAGGCTACCTAAAGTGAACTAGACTTGCAATGAAATGGATTGAAAAGAAATTAGCTCAAAGCAAAAATACTGACTATGCAAGTAATAAGGTCATAGTCGAAAGAAGCGTCCGGTACAAAACATCCCAGAACAGAGTGGTTAATGAATAAAGTATTTTTATATTTTTTGATCTTGTAACTTATATTTACGGATATGTCCATGATATTTATTCACCCTATAAATATTTTTATTTTTTTGATGGTAGCATGGTTATATTATTATTATCTTTTTATTGTTGTTACTTTGTTTATATTTGACAGATGATCCAATTATGCTTATAGTCTTATTAGTCACTATATATGTATTCCAGCAGTCTTTCATTATTTTTTCGAAGTACCACACCAAGTCAAGTCGGCACTATACGCCCTTTGAAATCTGATTGATGGGCAGGTACAATTGGCGAACCCCTTGTCTAATTACAAGCATACTCTCGTCGAATAGCCATCATACACCATCAGACAAGCTACAACGATCGATTTGGTTAGGTCGCCATCATAAGGCCTTCTATAGCCAGACTAGCTGAAGATGAAAAGGCACGACTCCACCTTGTTTAAGCCAACATGCTTATCATTTTCCAGCCATCTTAAAGTTACATCAAACTTTAACTTTCTATTAGTCGAACATAATTTCAATGCATACCTCAAGTGATATCTTTCGAGCTATTGGTCATCACTAGACGCTGGGCAATGATTTCTGTTACCCATAGGAACTGAATTGGTAAAACTTCCCAAAAGCAACAAGTATAATGTTGGAAGAGTGGTCGTTTCGTATATGTCAAGCTAACGATCTCAGAGCCGAAACAAGAGCATACGACACTCCTATTTCCCAAGCTTTTGTAGTCAGTATGCCACGGAATGATGTTAATTTGCTTTGTAAAGCCCTGTATCATATTAGATAGAAAAATAACTAGATAAAAATCCATATGAAGAGGTACTACTTTACAAATTGTGCACACAAGATAGGTCGTGTTGGAACTAGGGGAGAAACACACATGTGAGTTCGTTTAAGCAAGGAAAACGATTGCCTTTCCGATATAAACATGTCCAACGAGAATGGTGATGCTTGATCTGTATCCATGTATGAATACTAAAAGATCTGTAATGCATTTTCATCACTTTATTTCATAAAGCACGAGCACAAAAACAATAGCACAAACTTAGTAGCATATTTAGGAGCATAACCATTACAATTAATCCTCATTAATTATATACTCATTGGAGAGATATTTTTCATTGCATAGGACATTATCTACTTTATTTCATGCCATCTCTCTTCTTATGACTTCAGATTGTTCACGTGTGAGCTTTAGTAAGAAATATTGGCATCGACGCAGCAACATACGGTTGTTCTCCTTGCAAATCCTTCTAATAACTACTTCATAATCTGCCACATTATGCCTATTCATTATGATTAATCGGCAATGTACAATATGGGCTTCGAGCACACATAGATCTTCAACAAGTCTCTTGGTCTCTTTCAAGTGATGCATCCATTCGTGTCGCGGTCTCATAATACTATCTAGGATCAAAGTATATCTCGCTCTCATAAACATCTTCAAATTTAGGCAATAATCATACTCTCAAACACCACTCTGCATTTAATCTTCTAGCCATATTTTAATTATCAACTTTAGCCCAATTTGCCATCTTCACCATCCTTTTATAGATAAGTAGTAATGTCCATGTACACTTATGCGTAACTAAGTAGACATATATGTGCACTTACATATGTACTGTAGTTAAAAAGGAAAAGCAACAATTATTAATATAACTTGTGTCCCTTCATCACCAAAATATTTAATATAATAGCTTCTATCATAATATAATATTACATAATAATATTTAATATTATATTTAATATTATAGTGCTATAAAATATATATAACAACTTTCATTATAACAACTTTAATATAATATATAATATAATATTGTAAAAATTATTTAATAACTTTCATTATAATAACCTTTATTATAAAATTACAAAAGTTATATTAAATTTAAATACTATAATACTATACTATGATAATAATATTAGCATTGTTACCATATTATAATTATAATATTAATTGTTGTTATACTACAATATTAATAATACAATTTTCACGTAATTCTAATAATATAATAATATTTTGATAATTGCTACTAAAATATCCATGTTGCTATATTTTAATGTTATGGTATTAAATTTAATTTTATATTCAATATGAATAGAAACAATTAATATAACAATTTCATTAAACTACCTCTAATCATTAAAATAGTTTAAAATATATTATATTTTTAATTTAAAATCATAAAATTTTTAGAAGTGTAAAATCATCTATTGAACATATAACTTTAAAATTATCTGTTCAAGAGACGAATTTATAGTTTTTTAACAAAACCCCCTTATGGGATTTCACGCTTAGTGATTTCAAAAGAATGAAATCGTCTGTTCAAGCAAGTTTAAATTTGCTTGTTCACAGTAAACAAAAAAAACAAAAAAAAACAAAAATGCCATGCTGGAATAAACATAGCAACCCAAACATTATTTTGAAAATATATTTCGCGTTAACATTATTCTCAAAATATGTTAATAAAGTAATATTCTATTTAGCAAAGGTCCTCGTGCCATCTCCTTTTTTTTTCTTCTTCTTCTTTTTTTTCTTTTTTCTTTTTTTTTTCTTTTTTTTGAAGAAATCCTGACGTGCTTCCTTCTACTTTAGGACTGAGAATTTCCACGACAGCTACATATAAAGACCTCGAGGGTTGATAATTTCCACTAAATGGATATATCTCCGCTTGCAGATTATATTCGCTATTAGCTTTCAACTTCCGAATGTCATCTCATTGACAAATTCGCCGACAGACACGGTCTGCTGATTTATTTCTTACCAGCCATAATATTAGGGTGGAAATACAAGCATCTTTAAAAGAAATAAAGAACTGCCTCAAGGAAAATGACCAAAATAGGCAACATAAACGTGCAGCTTGTTCAAAAGTCAAACACCGTTCTTGTGGTAAAATAACTAATAAACATGGCGGCCTTGATGAGAAACACAAGCATCGTGCCAAGCAAAGAATGATAAAATGTCCGTCGAGGCCTCGGTGGAAAATGAACCACTTCCGATCCTCCAATCGCACGCGTTTTTGACATTTTGCATGGAGCTCGGTCATCACCAGAACATCTCAGAATACACATCTGGGAGTCATCAGATCCAAAGGAAATGTCATGTCCTGCCTCACATGGCAGAAATAGTGGTACAATGGAATCATCATTCTCAACGATGATTGGCATCGCTTGTCAAGAAGTATATCATTTCAGTAATCATACATCCGTCATATATTATAACTGTTAAATGAGGTAACAAAAGGCAGCAGCTCAGCTTTTGCCCCGTCAAACTGAAAGCATACGTAGAGACCAATGCTCATATCCTAAAGTTTGCAGTCAACAATAAATGAATTACAATGCCATCCCCTATATTTACTCGGTGAGAAAAGGAAAACACCACAACAAAGAATGCTAGACCCTGTTGTCCTCTACTTGGCCCACGCTACTGCATCAATCTCAGCTTGAGCATTTCTATACAGCTCAAGCCTCTTTGCAAGTGCAGATCTTCGTTCCATGATTGCTGGGTCCTCATCCAACAATGAGGACAGCTGCTTGTTCTGCACATTTTTAAAGGTTCTGAAATGTCAGGCGACAATCATCCAGATTTTCGGTAAATAGAAATTACACCATGCACAGCACAATGGTCACACTTGCTTATTTGTTGATGGTAATAGGGAATTATAATGAAATTTACAGATAAATTTCAACAATGTTAAATAAACTGATCAAGATTCAAGAAAAGAAGGCAGGATAAATTTTCGAACAATTTGTCAGTGAGTAAAGCGTAAGCGCAGCTGAAAGGAACAAGCACCCACGCATGGACCAATAGCTGGAACTAAGCAAATCAAAATAACATAGATATCATGTGAGGGTGCACTGGCACTACCATCTGCTATGGGATCCATAAGGTAGCTTCTCCTGACAACTAGCTTGTGAAAAGTTCCTCTGATCATCTTGTTTTGAATTAAGACAAAATGATTTCATAATAATTAGCATTTGGTTGGAACAATGGTTCACAACTAACAAATCTCATCAGGTACCAAGCTCATTTTCACATAAAGCAGGATATCCGTTTTAGTTAAAATAAGAGACACCACAATTCAATAGCACTGAGCATTACAATATACTAATGAAAGATCTTATTTCAATACAAAAAGCAGATAACTAGCTTTCTAATTTCTAGTAAAATTAGTTTTTTAAAAACAATATGAAGCTAGTGCCTTGAAGAAACATCCTGGTGCAAGAAGTTTTGGCTGGCACATATCCTATGAATAATGCCACCACCTCAAAGTATTTCTGTGCAGGTCCCACGTTCTCATCAACTTTAAGAGCATGAAATTGTGATAGCGTGACATGAAAAAATTGTGTGTGTTTCGCACCCTATCATCCCTACAATACAATCATAAACATCCAGTAGTGGTTGGACATTTGCCCATAAACTTATGCTTTCTATAATAACTTTTATCGAAATTATCTAACCACGACTAAAGACTAAAAACAAAGAAAGACAAGCACAAACTGAGATCGCACAAACTGAGATCATATTTTAATACAACCCACCCCGAGCAATCATAAATGGTGGGACACAGCCAATTGACATAAAATACCCTCAGCTCAAAGACAAATGCACACCCGTGGGATTCGATCCAACCTACTAAACAGCAGGGGTTCCTGTACCAGTGGACCAAGCAGCTAGACGCTACATGCATGCATCACACTTAAATCTCATCGAGCAACGGATAATGTTTGCAAAAGAACTTACATATTATGAGTTCACTGCAGGGTTAGATTAGATGTGCGACTGACTCAACATAAAACAAAGGCAATGTGTCCCCAGAAAGATAGGGCTTCAGAGGGGAAAAAAAGTAGTTCCTTGATTAAGGAATCTACGCATCACCATGAGTATAGAAGTCAAATCTGCTAGCCCATTATTCAAATATGAACATGAAAACTAGGATGGACTGATCTAGCTTAATTCGCATCAGCAGATAGATAGAAGCAGTATCTTAAACTACAACCATACTTTAAAGGAAAAAATCTTTGCCAAACTATTAGAATATCTAGCCTGCTCAATAATGAATTTGACTTTGAAAAAATATTATATTAGCTTATATTGAGTTAACAAGTAGACAGTTAATAATAAGATCTCAGAATTAATTCAATCAACACCAGTAAGCATAACTCAAATTACAATCTAATTCAAGAGGAATGTCATTCTATAAAAAAATTGTAGTCTGATCAACAATGAAATTAATTTTCAAAATTTATATCTCTGAAAAATTCACATGCAGACACTTCTTAGTAAGAACTTAGGTTTAACTAAACTAACAGCTAAGAATAATCTCACCTCTTTCTTTCCCAACTCGGTAAAGAAATGATCAAGCAAGGAGCGTTTGGCCTCACGTACTTGACAGTAAACAATAGACTTCGGGATGGAGTTTCGCAAGCTAGCGCAAACCGTATTCACATATGCTAAAACAGTAGTACCTGTTCATTAAAGGACAAGTCAACTGCTGTTAATTATTGAGCATTTAGGCAGACTGGTCGGATGAAACAGTTTTCCAATCCACAAGAATCAGGGAGCAAAGAAATGAACTAAATTAGTCCCAGGACAATGTTAAGTACATCATATTGTCAGAATATGAGACACGGAGACTAATTTATCAGAGATCACATGCACTCTTGGCCAAACAAGACCAAACAATCACTCCAGATGCAATAGAGGATATTTGGATAGTAAAGCATAAAAAAGCCCCTCAACATTTTCAGATTTCCCAAATTGATATGACCAAACACCCAAATCATTACAGCTAAATATCCACACAAATTAGTTGAAGTAATTTACCTATTCGTCTGAGGTATGAATCATTGTATCTATCAAAAATGGAATGTGTTGGATTTCCCCCTTTCTCAATATCCTGAGGAAGTTTTCGGAAGAAATCTACTGTCAGATAACTGCATTCCATGTCAACTAGCTTCAGGGTTGCTTTCTTGCTCTCATCTCTCATTCGGTCCAATGAATCAAAAGCTGCATTTCCAACCTCAACTCGAAGAGTGGGATACTGCTTAAGCTCCTGCAGAACAACAGGCAAGACAAAATCCTCTTGCTGCTTATGAATTTAAACCTAAAATGCTATGGAAGGCAGGAAAAATAAACAAGTTGAAATAAAAGACAAATCAATTACTAAAAGTTATGAGCTTTTCTCTAAAAAAATGAAAATGGAGCAAAATATACATCATTCAACAATAAGTAAAGCATTTGTAACATTTTTACTCTTATGATTCCCAAATAATCTTTCGATTATCTTAGAATACTTAATGCAAAAGTATCATCAAGATGTCTTTCTTTAATTATAGAACTCACGAACTAACATACACACATTCCATATTAGATGTGCAATAGAAAATTTCAGAGTTCTCATTGTATAGATGACAGTTGGGAAGATAAAGATGATAAAGAAGATAGCAATTAATATTTCTTTCTTCTGGAAGGACGGGAAGGGTGAATATAGAAAAAGATTTTGTAGATATCATCAAGGTCCTTGTGTATAAAGCAGTTCTTGAGTGATATTACACTCTGAATCCATATATTTTTCTACGTTTTATACAGTAAGCGTAACAGCTTTTTGGAACCTAGCCCCTGCACTATCCTAACTTTGCACTATAATCATAACAAATTTATCGACTTTTTTGTTTAAATTAGTTAAAATTAGCAAATATTGGCAAATCATCTTCCCAAATCAAAGATCCAAACACCAAAACAAGACATAGGAGTGAACAATCCTGATTCCTGTATCATCTGCATTTCCCCTTGTGTAACCTGTGAGAACTACTTTAGCCAACAAACTGAGGATCAAATTCTGATCCATCAAAGTCTCACAAGGATTTCTGACAGGCTCCCAAGTATATACTGATTACCTGATTCAGTAGTTTATTTCCAATTGAGGCATCTTTGATGAAGGAGCTCGCTTTGACACCTGAAAGGCCAGTTTCAGGCAGGTACCGACCTTCCTGGTTGGACAACTGTAAGCTCATGAAGCCTATTTGCCTTCAACTAATGAACATTTACATGCCATATAGCTAAAGGGATAAGAACAGATTTTTTTTTATTAAATATTTGAGAGATTGTCTTCATGGAGGTGATAGTGGTAATGACCATGTAACCAGGTAAACTGTTTGTGAAGTTGCCTTGTATGGAAGTGAAATAGAAGTGTATGTTTAGCGATTATGCCCTTCTGGTGATTGTTAATGCAATTGAAACATTTCTCTTTCACCATAAGACCTCAATAAAATGCCTTGCAGCAGAACTTTGGGGAAAAGAGTACATGGCAGTGCATGAAAGCAAAATTATTGACAAAGTAATGGCAGCAGATATTCTGATGACCGAGCATGAAGAGAAACCTACCACAGTCTCATTGATAGCCTTGTGGACTAGCTCCTTCAATATAGCATGAACCTGGAAGCATGTGATAAAGATATTCACTTTCATAGCAATGATAAATTTAAAATAATGATTTGATTAAACAAATTTAGAACATATTAATTCCAAATATGGTATGCCATATAGCCTTGTACTGATGTATATCGGGCTACCATACCATATCGGTATCAAACTGCTACACAGTATAAGGGTGTACCAAGAATCCATACACCGAACCAGCCCCATACCAAGTATACTGATACTCTACCAAGATGATACCAATACAACGTCCGGTACCCAGTTTGCAAACCCTAATTCTAATATTAATATAAAGGAAGAACAATAAATACAGCTTCACATAATAAACTTCTTACAAGAATTGAGTTTTTGATAAAAAAAATAAAAACAGATCAAGGATAATTAGAACATGGGACTGATTTTATCCATTAGAGAAATAATGATGGCTTCCACAAGAACATAAAAAAATTTGGTCGCCTACATGTATTTCATGAGGTTATTTACTCTCATGCTCAACTTGGATTCGCATTTTCAAACATTTTTGTGCACTTTACTAACATAACCGACATCTGTCCTAAATTGGTTTTCATTTACCGTTTCCCAAAGTTAAAATTTGGTTTTGCTTTTGGTCATATACTGCTTTTGGTTTTCGCTAAATCAGCACTGCATCCTACTTCCTCCATTCACATATAGATGGCTTTTCCTTTCCAATAGTAATTTTTCACACTTGCTTCCCAAATTGATGTTTCATGATCTCAATTTCTACTTATTCAATAAATTTCCAAAATGTTCAGGGACAATAATTTCCCATAGCATTTTTAACATTAAAAAAGCAACAGCGGCGACAGGGTACTTTATTATGGGGGATATAAGGGAATAGAAAAGCACAGAGTAATCCATAGGAGACATCAGACCTTCATTAAACCACATCTAATAATTACTAGCAGAAGCGCATAACAAGAATCAGCGATAAGACAGTTCTTTGATTGCCTAGGCCTTTCATACAAACATCTAGATTGGCATAACTTGAAGAACCAACCACTGCCGAAAGAGTATAATCAGAGGATGAATATAAAAAAATCCCTAATCCAAAGAATCAATGAGGCTTGGCACAAGGAGAAAAATCATTGAACTTCAACATTACATAGGAGTCAAACAAGGCTGTAAGATTATGTTTTTACCGCATCAACAGATGCTTCTGCAGGACCTCTGATACAGACCAGGGAAGATTCAATAAGACGGCGGTATCCTTGCTCAGGCGCTATCAAGTGAGGCTGGTACCCATCAGCCTCGGTGATAAGTTTTCTTACATTCTCCATAGAAAGTTGCTTGTCAAATTGTAACCTCTTCAGAGCTGCAGGGAGTTGATTGTCAAAAACATTGTAGATCTTTTCACCACCCGGACGCCTGTGGAATTCATCAACATATTCAACAAAAGTAAACTATTTAAAATTGCCATGTTATGCTGACAAGATGAGAGAAAGCAAACAGGATAAATAATTGGTATGTGGATAGCATATTAATCTTTCAATCTAGCTAATGGAAATTTATAAGGAAAATATATAACACAGGTTCATCATCCAAAAGATCAATAAAACATAAACAGAAGTGAATAATTTTTGTAATTAAAAAATGGATTTTAATGACCAGGAGTTCAGAAACCCTTAGGATTATTGACAGATTATGAATTACCTAATGATATGAATTAATAAGAATTTAACTATTTCAAGTTTCCAGGATTTCAGATTTTATATCTGAATTAGGCTTTGCAGTAGTGTGGAATGGATGTCCAAGTGAAAACTTTAAACGAGTCTATCACAAAGAACGTAAAGGTTACTAACATAGGCATGGGACAGGCATGCAGGCTGTATGCCCATGAGAAGAATTTAATGATATGATAATTTGTTCAAGACTATATGAAGCTAAGAGTAGATTATCACATAAAAAGCATCTGTCATAGACATATAATACACAAAACATTACAAGTCCTCCAATCAATAATGATGAACCACATCTAAATAGCCTGTATTGCTCTCCTACTCAAGCTCTAGCCCTTGCTTTTGCTTCCCTATATCTTTAAAGAAGACATTGTCACAATAATCTGTAAAACAGATACTACTATGTTGCTGGAGATTTAACTTACATTGAGCTATACTTTGTCACATTTGAAAATTGTACCCATGGTGTATTGTATCAACATGCCTTGCAAAAAGAGATAGCATACATAATACATCTAAGTACACACTCTTCTGTAACCTTTTCAAACAACATCAGCAAAACCAGTAATAGGAACCATACAAGTACATTACAGGTTCGGAATAATACGGTATATATCTTGCACCAATACAAGCTCCCAACACTTTTTTCTTACTCTCAGCCATGGCATCACTCAAAATCAGGACGTACAAATCAGTGCCAGGCATTACAGGGTGGTTCCACTTGGTACAAAATGGTTGGCCCATATATTGAATCAAACCTAGAAACTATCCCAATTCTACATCAGTACAGTACAATATGCCCTGGTACAAGTTGTTCGGGATGGTTTGGTAGACCATGTTTTCAACACTGCCCCTCCATTGGTAGACTCTGGAGCAATTTATTAGCTTCTGAAGCTTTGACTGCTAACTACAGCAACCTACCCACGTGAGAACCATGCAATCAAACATCAATAAATGTCTTCAACAACAAACTCTGCCATATTGTTGCTGGAATCCAGTAGCTAAAAGCATGTTTATAGTGATCCTTGGTCCCCTTCAACTACTAGATACAGAAATAGCTTCTCAACTTCTAATCTGAGAGAGAATGGTTAATTTCTTGCCCTTGTATTTTAAAACTCACCAAGAAGACATTGTTGATTAACCAAGAATTTTAAATATTTAAGCACCAAGAGTGCAGGGCCAAATTACATAACACCAGGCTTTGAGAAAGGAATGCCACAATAATAACGCATTCACTGAACAGATTTTTCCAAGTTTAACCACAAAAAAAGCATGCATAGGAACAAATAATAGATCAGGAAACAGGTCGACAAAACAAAAAATTGAGAAACAGGTGGTAAAGATAAATATGAGTGCGTGCGTGCGTGCGTGAGAGAAAGATTGTCTTAGGGGAAAAAGGTCCATACACGCCATCAAGGTGCTCTTTGTAAATTCCATCAAAAATACGGCATATCTCCATGATTGAGTACAGTTTTCCCTGCACATAGGTGCAAACAATCATAACCACATTTTGTAAAATAAATGACAAGGTAGACAAACAAATGTTGAAAGAGATAGGGTCTTATAAGCAGCAGCTGCATAAGATCCCAGCTGTATCTTAAAACATATTTACGGCAGACAATCTACAGTCTTATAGATGTCATAAGAATTGGATTAGGAGAAGAAAATGAAAGCAATAATGTTTACAAAGTTCCTGAATATGATCGCATGATTTAATACATGAAGCAAAACTAATTTATTCAGAACATAAGGATGGGACAAGTAGCACACATATATTGATGATGAAGCTACTGAGTTTTGGCCCATTCAATGCTAATATAATACCCAGTAATAGGATGACTTTGCCAAACTAACAGTACAACACAATAGTCAAGATTGTTTTTGGCAACACTAGTAGCATTGAATGATATTATTTATAAATAATTTGACAATTGCCAGTGAATCACCAATTTTAGATGGCACCTCCTTGATCAAGCAAATGAAGTCTCAAGTTGCAGTTACAGACAAAATATGTACTGAGAACTGCTGGAGACAAAACTATGACTGAAACGGTGGATAGGATATTTTTGTGCTAAAGAATTGAATCAATGTGCCAAAACAATCATTTTCCACTATATTTGCATTGCAGCAATAGAAACAAGTACTGAACCCCATGTAAAGTATGAGTTGATTTCAATGAAGTCTTACACCAGCATCCGTAGCAATGGGTTTTCCAAGACGTTTGAGTTCAGCTTCAAGTTCAGCAATAGTTTTACTTATAAGAGACTGGATGCCTGGGATCCGAGACTTGATCACTTGTTCCAAATGCTGCGAAAAGGAATAGCCATATGTAAAATCTTTACTGCATGCTGCAACTATAATCCAAAGCCAAAGTGCACCAGTAACATCCTTGTCTGTCTCAAGACAAACCAAACAAAAGAGTGAAAGAAGAAAAGACAATAGCTGCCATACCTTTGAAAGCATCTTCCCTAGATGCTCTGAACCCATTCTATGAGCAAGATGCTTGTACTCTGGTGTATTTGCAAAATACTCTCGCTCTCTACGCCTAGCTGCAATCATGTCCACACTCTTGTTAATGTCAGCTTGTGAGCGATTAACGACACCAATCCATGGGAATTGTAGCTTGTACGATTTTCCTTCCAATATCTAAGTAACCAAAAACTGTCAGTAAGTGTTGCTAACAATGGTAAACACAAGATATTCATAAATTAAAATGAGCATAGCTAGACTAAAAGTTTGAATACAAATACAAGTATATGAAATATTTGTAGCATGAATTTGATTCAATTGAAATAACAAATGAATTTAGATAACATGTAGCTTACTAGTGTTTTCACAATATATGAATAAGCTGAACATGATGCCATGCATGTTAAAAAAATTCAAAAAGAAAATACAAAGCACAATAAAGCAGACACCTATATAACTCATCTGAAGCATGAATTAGTATGTAATTGAAATCATAGACGAATTATGTTGACGGATCAACTCAAATCAGCAAAGACACGCATGCATGCATGCACACAAAAGGAGAGAATAAAATAGTTAACTGCAACAGAAACAGCAGAAGACAGAAGAAAGATCCCAGCAAAATACAATAGAGACTAAATTAAAACATCCGACTTCTAAGAAGTGACTAAACAAGAATATCAACAAACAGTGACAGGTAAGCATGACAGGACCTAACCCGAACAAATGGATTTAAGAAAGCCTGCCAAAATTGGTCATCAAAACAGCAAATTACTAGGACCCGATTATCTGCATCTATTTAAACAGCAATACCAGCAGAAACTGTAAAACTGGAACATTCAAGATCCAATAAGAGTACAACAGAAAAGCAAGCTGTATATTATAACAAACATTTAAGCAAAACATTAGACATTGAAGATAAAAAGATCCATGCAGGAAAAATTTTAAATCGTGGGACGGGTTCATGTCAATTTTTTTATAGAACAAGACGTGTTGTCAATCCTGCCACATCTCGACACTTAGGACGGAGTTATGTCGCAAGATGCAGGACCATGGCAGCCATCCCTACACTTGGGACGGTGAACTGTCATGGTATCCCATGAGATGCCCCATTAGGATTTGAAACTATGATGCAGGCACATGTACAAAAATATTAAAATAAAAAGATCAAATAGAACATTACAATGTTTACTAACTGAATGATAAAGGGCAAACGTCATTACATTTATTCAATTAAGGGAAAATGTCCAAAATAATTCTAACTTAAAATTTGACAACCTCAATGAAGGCCAACTACACCAAAATGTTTTATGCCATGCTGCCACAAAGTTCAGGAAGAGGGGTGACAAATTATCACATGAAAACAACAAGAGTGTCGCAATAAATAGATGCATTCTCAGAATAGAAAGCATTTTAATATAATTGACGCTAGTATTGTTCTATGAAAGAAGAATCAACTTACATCAACAGCATCAGTGCCCTTGTCCATTAGATCAATCTTAGTCAGGACACCAAATGTCCGCTCCCCTGAAAAAAAAAATATTTAAAGAATTGAACATTGTTTGGGATACTGCTAGTTCATTAAGATGAGCATCACTGATTTACAATGACATACATCGTTCATATTACTTGTTGGACATTGCCCTGCATGACAGTGACATTTTGAATTTACATTAACACATCAGAAATGTTTTCAGTTGCAGAAAAGCGAGTTTCCTCAAATTGTAGGACTGACAAATGACAGTCTCAGGGGTAAGCAGCTTGTATATCACATTGACAAGGTTTCACTGATTTACAATGACATACATCGTTCATATTACTTGTTGGACATTACCCTGCATGGCAGTGACATTTTGAATTTACATTAACACATCAAAAATGTTTTCAGTTGCAGAAAAGCGAGTTTCCTCAAATTGTAGGACTGACAAATGACAGTCTCAGGGGTAAGCAGCTTGTATATCACATTGACAAGGTTTCACTTGATTAGCAAGCCAAGCTTGAGCTTCGAATCTAAGCTCAACATATAAACAACCAAGCTTGAGATTTAGCCATCTTGCTCATCTTTGCCTCGATTTATCTTGAACTATGTATATATAAACATATAATTTAATATTACATAGCAATTATTCATTGACAAAGATCCATTTCTATGTTTATTATATGTGAAAAGGAAAGCATTTCAGGCATTTGATATTAATAATCCTATAACTTCACTTTTTACATCCTAAATAAGCATTTCAAACATTCAATTGAGACCTAGCAAAACAAACTATGTCCAATTATATATAAGAAAGCCTTGAAGGACCTTAAGCGCTGCAGTTCATGAGCAAATCAAAGTGTGCCCTAAAATTAGTTCAGAGAGATAAACATTGTCTTGAAATCAATTGCAGTGAGCTTAAATTCCGCTTGACTTATGAAGAATTTAATCTTGAGCATGGCAAGTGTTGCTTTAACTTGGTCTGTCAACAACACTAGAAGTGCACAATAAACATAACAACTCAATTTCAAGGACAATACCACAAGGCCAACAGATAGCAGTGTCAGATATTTCTACACAGGTGCGTAAACAGGTGTCCAGTTGATCAGATACTGAACTTGTTGATAGTTAAGTGATGGTTGTGCTTTTAGGCATCAGCTGAAACTTGATCATTGATCAAATGCGTAAGATCAAAGTCTATGGCTGAGATTGAATTTCAGAAGGTAATAAATCAAAGAGAAATAGCAATGAAATGCAGGCATTTAGTCGCAATGAATGTCTAGCCTATCGGAGTTATTTCCATGACGCTAAATTTACGGTAAATATGTGGCACAGATCACCATATTTCCAGTTTTTTCTTCTTCTTGAGAAATATGGCAGAATGCCACTGCCCTTGTTCACAGCACAGACCGCTGTGTTGGGAATAGAGGCGCCAACCAACAGCCTCAAATCTTGTTTTGTCAGTGTTTCTAGGCTATGTGGCTCACAACAAAAGAGCCATGCTAGTTCTATACATAATTAAAAATGAAAGTCATGGCATGATTTGTCAATGGCATTTAGCATAAAATATTTTGCACATGTTGGATGTTAAAGCAAAAGACAGTTCAATGAGCTTTCACTAGGAAGAAACATTCTTTCATTCGACATACCATTAATTCCTAAATCTCATTACACAGTTTTAACAAGCTACCCTTGATACATAGAGATCGACTCCAAGTTGATATATGAATATGCAGTAGAGTGCAGTATCGATGCATTCCGGTGGTATGCTATGCACATATTAGTCTTAAAATTCACAATAAAGACAAAACATTTAATGCTGAAATAAGGGAAAGAAAAGGCTATAGTTAGTTTCGTATATTCACAATAAAGACAAAACATTTAATGCTGAAATAAGGGAAAGAAAAGGCTATAGTTAGTTTCGTATATTTGAGAAATTCTCAGGAACAACATGGTGTGGAAGGGGCCGAGTATCTTTTGGACTCTTGTTATTAAGATATTTGTCATATGTAACATAAGAACATAGACCATTCAGATGGAGCACTCTGTGACTCTGAACCCTCTATAAACATACAAGCCTCTCTGTCCAAGAACTGCATCGTTGAAACTGGGCTGAAACGTCAAACAACTCTAATTCAGGGCTCTCTTTCTAGTGGTGTAAAAGGGGCCGTCCGGCACGGCCTGCAACGAAAAGTACCAAACAGTGCCAGGCACTGCTTGAACCCTTGGGCTGTGCTGGGCCAGGGGTTTGAGGACCATAGGTCAACACGGCCCAGTAACAGCTGGGGAGTTTTTACCAAAATGCCCCTTCAACAGTCATAAACCACCATATTCCAAAGGCATTTTGGTCAATTTAGCATACAAATTTATAACTACCAAATCAAAAAAAAAAAAAAGGAATTGTCAATGATTCAAAGAGGCATGAATTCAACAAATTTTGAAAATTTATAACTACCTTATACTGTACCATGGAAAAGGACGATGGATGCTTTACGTGTGACCCTAATTTATATTAATAAAGTCCAGATGCATCATAGCTTATCAACCCATTTAGATGAAGCAAGACACCATATTCGCTACAATTTCTAGGTGGAAAGAACTTGCTATTGAAGTGCTACATACTAATGCTTTTCATTCTTAATGGATGCTCAAGTGGTGAATCAAATTCAGTTAAGCAATGTAATGTAATTCTTCTCATAGTGATTTCTAACAACTTTAAACTGCTTAGCTTGAATTTTTCTGAGGGTATTTTATAATGTGGGACTACAATACAATAGTTAGGTATTATCTATTGCCAATAAAAACTACCTTTTGAGGACCTTCAAGGAAGGAATCCACTCTGGGTATGTTTGAGAAGAAAAGAGCAGTTATTCACATGAATCTACAACAAGTTTGCAAGCAAGGTCCAATTAATTGACTCAGAGAATCTGAAAGTCAGAAATGAGTAATGTCAGTGCATAGAAAGCTTTTTGCCCTTTTGCCCCTTTTGTCTCCCAACTTTTGTTAACAATCAAACTGCAGTGTTAAAGATCTTTTGGAGTTTCAAAGTAATTCAGATAGTAATTCAAAGTAAGCTTTATTGGACCCAAGGGGGAATTCTCTTTCTCATGCCAGTCTCTCTTTAACAAAAGATGCAGTGAGTTGCTTTCAATTTTAGAACGGTTGTTTCTATAACAACTCAATCCTGACTTTTTTTTCAGGATAGTATCAAGAGCAGGGCTCCAACTAAAAGCATTCATGGATATAGCTATTGGCATTTTCCTAAGTTAGAGTTAAAAAAGAAAATGAATGGGAAAATTTTTTTAAATGGTCAGAAATTCTTTTTTTAAAACAAAGGGGAATGGCCCACAGGCAGTGCCGAGCCAAGGGTCCAAATTCCATGGGCCATGCTGGCACGGCCCATTTTACACCACTATCTCTCTCTTCAGATAATACATTGGAAAGTAACAATAGAACTAAAATTGCATTTATCCACCCATGACACAATTTCAGTAAAAATACGCTGTTCCAACATTTCACTAGTCAATGAAATCACAACCACCTATCATGAATTCATTTCTTCTTAATCAATCAGGTGCATTGTGTACCAAGCAATTGCCATAATTCCAATCATTTTTTGGCTGATATTTTCATACGCCTCTATGAAGTACACTTATGATCTATCACTTGAGTTAAGAACATATGGTGGGATCATAACCATCATCTTAATTCAGTCAAATATATCATGTACCATGCTTGCTATACGGTACACACTAAAAAAATGATGGCAAGAACACCAACCCAAACATTTCATTGTTGGATGGGATCATAGGGATCAATTGAGTGATAGTTTTAATCTTCCCTTACAAAGTCACAATAGATGTTATCTTTTGGTTAATAAACATCACATCTACCAATACAACAGATAACTAAATCTCATTACCATAACCAGTACCCCTTATCTGATTCATCAAAGTACATCTACCAGTACAACAGATAACTACTACTTTACTCTTTGCTCCTAGATCCACACCATCCCATTCTTTATGGGAAAAGCATTCTGCCACACCACTGGTGGCAAACACAAATGCACATGGGTCGTGATGCAGGGCCCGTGCATGACACAGGGCCCTGCATCACCGTCACCGTCCACAATGGTGTTGCCCTCACTACCAGTGGCAACATGACCCATCAGTCCCATTCCTTTTTTGACTAAAAAAATAAGATAAAAATCTATGGAATATAATCTGTGGAATTCTATTATATTTTAATTACTAAATGACTGTTTTTAAATATTATGCCCTGAATTGCAAAAGCACACTTGACAATTAAAAGTTTACGTCAAATACAAAGTTGAAATACAAAAATCTATCAATGTAAGCATCCTTCAAGCATTCAGCACAACTATGAAAACATACCTTTAGGATCTACTTCACGAGAGATTTTAATTGCATCAGATGTAGCAAGATCCTGATTGGCTGGGGAAATTGCCAGAATTATACAATTAGGCTGCAAGTCAAATTTACAATGTCAGATTCACTTTGGATCCTCATTCATTAATTCCTGTAAAGTTCATACACACGGCACCACCACCAAAAAGGCATCCACCATAGTGCACCAAAGTTAAAACAATATACAGAGTAAACTAATATAGAAATGCATATATACCAAAGACAAACCAACATGAATATTTCAGCACACTAAGTTCATCAAACAGAAATGAAAGAGAACTTAACATTAAATGTTGCAAGAACAAGGTGAGATGTATCATACATGCAAATGAGTTGCATGCGCTGAGTTATGTTTTGTCAAATACTCATGTGAGGAGTGCATGAAATATACGGGTCCCCGGCATGAATATCCAATGATTATAAAATTAAACCTAAATTTGAGTGATTCCATGCAAGTTGATCAACATCATATATGTTAACAGCATATTTTTGATGAAAATTACCTTTTCAATAAATGAGCGAACCATGTTCTCAATATCAGTCACAATGCTGTCGGGTTGACCCTCTACAAGTCATGATAAATATATTAGCATTCCAGAAAATGACCATTTCAGACAGAAGGACGTGATGGAAATTTCTAATAGGAATGACAAGTGACTTACCAACAGCCACCTTTGTAAGCCCAGGAAGATCAACAAGCGTCAAGTTTACGACTGTCAGAGTTCATATTCTTAGTGTTAGAGCAGCCAAAAATTGAATTCTAAATTCAGAGATGAAGGGTACTATCTAGTTATTGCTGTGAGAATATATATATAAAAAGTGTGAGAAGCTGAAGACTGATCATACAATTATACCTCACATAAAATACAAAATTGACACATCTTATAATATGTCAGTAGTTTATTTCATTTTCTTGCATAAAGGTGCAATAAATGGAATAAACAAAGTCCACAAAACTAGTGCCAAGCCCGTAATAATACATTACCAGCTCGGTACGAGATGAGTCGGTACGATATGGTATCCATCTCGTACCGAAATAGAATGCCCATTCTTTTCTCACTCTTAAATCTGAACTATAAATACCACTCAATATCGAGCAATATCGAACGATACTAGATAATACAAGACAGTTCAATTCGGCTCAAACCGATTCGATTCATACCAAATTCAAACTTAATATCATATCGGTACCCTACCGGTATCGTATGAAACGGTCAGTACATGTCAGTGTGATAGACCTTGAGCATAAAAAATGTCCAGTCTACAAGAACTTCAATGTGATAAGTAATCACATAAAAGTAATCGTGTTAACTAGTTGCAAGTCCGTCAAAGGTGAGAATTATGAATCATAAAATTGTTAGATAGAATAATGACCTCCACCTCCAAAGCAACCAACAAGACATAACCCAACAAAATGGGTTCAGATTAGTAATATTGTAAACTACATTCATATCATGGGACACCTTATTTGCCATTAAAAACACTTCCAAATCTTCACTTAAATTATCAGACACAATGATGGCTCTACATCCCCAAGACACCAGCAGGCCCTTATTTCGGGTACTTGTGACCAGCATAACAATACCTCATTTGCTACCAATTCATGTCGAGGACTACTTCCTGCCAATGAAAGCTTTCTCACAACCTCCATGCAGATCACCTTAGGCCACCTTCTTTTCCTACCCATTCAACAAAATGCTGGTCTCCTGTCTTTACAGGGTCTCACCTTTTAAAATTCTCACTGCTCATCCTATTATTCATCCTTTATCCAAGAAATATTATGATTTTATCAAAAGGAAAGAATAAATCCATAAATGCAAAAGAACTTTAAAAAATATTTTGACAGACACAACGGACTTTTCTTTCTTTTTCAATACCTGAAAGCATATGTTCTAACTAGTCTAGTTGAATAAGAGATACACGATGACGATATTTCTATGCTAAGGTTCGTTCTCTTTCCCAAACACATCCTGAACCCTGAAGCACATTCTCATCATCACCATTACCAGTAAAATTAACATTATTACATGCACAACCTTCCACAAAATTATGACAGCCATGTTCTCTTAAAACAGGTGCTTGCACACATCCGGCCCAACATTGGCATGACCAAAGTATTAGATCACCTGTCTGAGTTCCATAAGTTTGCATGCATAAACCTATCAATCAAGTAAAGATGACAAATACCCATGCAAAGCTCATCTTCGCATACAATGCCTGAGTGTCAGCTTTGTGCACAATTGGAATGTTGGGACTAATGGCAAAGGAAAAAGGTTGGAAGGGCTAGTACCAAAATTCACCAATCTCTTTCCATGTTCATATGACTGAGCACACCATACACCACAGTATGCCACTATTCTACCTTCATTGCCACACCAACCATTCTAGCTGCAATGATTATAGCCTTCCACCAGATTGTCAAAGCAATGCCCACAAAATCAAAACTTACATAAAAGAGCAATGACATAAGTCCGATAAGTACTCCAATTCCAGGGTTGTGATTTAGCCAATGGAATCCATCTATGAACCTCTTCAGTTCCTTATGTAACAATTTCCAAGTTGTACTGATAAAGGTGCCACTTTCGACTTCTGCAAATCAAGTTTAGCACTGCTTGAGAGGAATATAGCTTTGCACAGTTGATTTACAGCGTGAAATTCTTCAAAGCCCTCACCTGACTAACTAAGAAACAGCTACATTTCACATAACTAGTGTCTGCAATATATAATTCGAGAGGATAGATGATTAGGACAGCATATCACACATGTTGCTAAAAGGTTGACTTATAGCTATTTGGCACCAATTCAGCAGAAAGATGGAAGGATGAGAGACAGTAATTATAAAACTTCCCAAATATTGGTGGTTTATAAATTGCTGCAATCTCCATATAAATAAAATAAGGCTTGTCAATCAAGTTCTGGGTTCCAGAGTTATGTTTAGGTGGCACCATAGATCAGCTTGATGTCCTATAACACCTAAGAGAAAATTTCAAGGCAAGAATTACTAAAAAAAAAGGTCACTCAATTCATTCTATATAAAACCATGCATAAGCATGCATATGTTCTATATAAGAAACAGCAGCTCTATTTCTTTGCATAATCTTCTAACCTTTCAAAGCACTAATTTGACAATCAAAAATAAATCAGAAAAGGATCCAAGCGAACAGCCTCAAAGCCACTCACCATTAGGAGAGTATATACTCAAATGAATTGGAACAGAAGAAATTTGCTTGGTGCGACCGGTCTCTCTATCAGTTTCATCTTGGATCTCCTTCCTCACAGCAGCTAAAGAACATGACCAGGATTTGCAGGTAAGTATCGCAATATCACAATTCTGTTAAACAAATAATGGAAAAGAAAAAGAAATCCACCCAAAAAAGATTCTTTGAAAGACATTGAACATGAAAAATAACCCACTGGAACAGCATACAAAGAAAATGATGAAAGAAAATAGTGTCACCTAGATGGGTTTCCACCCATCTCTATTAGTGCAAGAGCCTTTCAAGTCCAATAATGCTTTCCGCTAAAGATGAGCAAAGTCTCGAATATACTGAAGATATTAAAATTATATGTACCGAAAAGTGGATAATTTGTCATTTCTTCAACAAGAAGAAACTCTCCATTTCTTAGCTGAACATAGTGATATTCATTCTTAGATGTTATTGTATGCTTCTGTTAAGAAGAAGATTCATACGCTTAGGTCCATGTGCTTTCTGCTTACAAAGAACTAAAAAGAGACAAACAATCTTCTTCTGTCAGCAAGATAAAATTACCAAAATCTGTAAATCTCTTTCTCGGAAGGTGCATAAACTCTGCATACTCTCTCCCTTCATCAATCCTATGAAGTTGCAGCACAAGCGGGCGTCTTGTAACAATCCCTGTGAAATTTCATCAATATAGTGTGGTCAATACTTCAAAGGATGTCCAAACACAAAGGCATTAAAATTGCATTACATGAAATAAAATGAGGAGCTCTATATATTACCTGAACCTCGTGGCAGGAAGTCCTTCCCAACTATGCTTTCCAACACTGAAGATTTACCTGAGCTCTACAAAACATGACAAAGCAACATCATGAAACCAGATATACTATTGTAATACATTTTGCAAGGTTCAGAAATAGTTATCTATACTGTCATAATATATTTTGCAAGATTTAGAAATAGTCATCTTTTTGTTTACTTCTAAAGTACCAATGAAGCAGCATGCATTAGAGATGATGAAGTAGTAAAATTATGAATTTAATATATTGCGAATCTGAATCTTACAACATCACATATAAGGGGGAACAAAGAATTGGGACTCATGGTTTTGTTGGAATTAAGTATATAAAAAACATTGGAAGAAACAATAGGCAGAGACGATTAATTATCTTTGGAGATTTCTGAAGCAACTATTGTCATGGGTGTTTGATGCCGAAGGATCGAAATATAATGTCGATATACATGTATGTTACCTCTCTGATATAACAAATCACTTGAAGAACTGCTTTTTTGACAGTGAGAAATCAAGTTTTTTTGCATATTTAAGTTGTGGAAAGAGGGAATAGATTGCTACATATTTTCATTTCGACTTCATAAAAAATTTGCACTTGAGAGTTAGTAAATTGTCCTGTTGGTTGTGCATGTCTAAGTCAAAAGTTTTGATGTTCACTTGTTACATCCCCTAACATGAAGTATAGAATCAGGCACCAACATATCAGGTAATAGATAAGTGCAAAGAATAGCAAAAAAACAGATTAATTTAAGCACTGTATCACTGGTTTTATTTCTCCTCTTTTATTTACAATAGTTTCTTGTTTGGGAAGGGCAACTATAGAAGTCATTGAAGGGAGCCAAGAATAACTATCATGGTTCGAGGAGTCATTCAAAGCTAAAGAAACAAATGGATTATGGGAAACTCAAAGAAAATTAAATGAATAAATTATAATAAAGATCTCCTCGATGTTAAGGAGACAATTCTGGCATCATCAAATGAAACAAGAAAGTATGACCAACAGTGGAAACTTTTGAAAGAACTTCAGCCTGAGTATATCTTGAACAGAGAAACTACTGGAGCTTCTAAAGAAGTACCATATAACTTAAACCAGAATAACTTGTCGTTCAGATCACTTTAAATATTACCATATTAGGGCAGGGGAGAAAACCAGATTATTTTAAATATTACCATATTAGCGGAGGAGAGAAAACCGAATCACATATGAGAAGGCAGAGAAATGTACAAGAGAAATATTAAAAAGGAAACCAACAAAATGTTTTAGATTCCAAAGCAAGAAGTATATATAGTAAATGGCCCAAAAACCCACATGAAAACTAGATAACAACATCAGGAGAGGAGAAGGGAATAAGGAATCTGGTCAACAAATTGACAATGATTTAAAGAGATCCAATCACGCGAACGAACAGGACCCAGAACCGGTCCACTTGAACGAGATCGAACAACATCAAACCAAGAAGGAGCACAAAGGCGCAATCTTTACGATCAAAACTGGAATAATATAACCGAAACAACAAAGATCTCCCATCTACAACCCGAAAACCAAAGATCCCACCAAGAAAACCCCAAGATCCGCAGTAATGCAGCAAGAAACAACCCAGATCTCACTAACCCGAGCAAACACACATAGACGATGCATCTAGATCTAGAAACCCATACCTGCCCTCCGACGACGGCGATAGCCGGCAGCGAATCCCAGAGCGTCGGCAGCGCGCTTTCCTCCCCGTGGTCTCCGAGGGCGGTGCATGCCCTCTGTAGCTTATTCACCAAAGAAATCAAATTCTCCATCTCTCCTCTCGCCCTCTCTCCCCAAAACCGCTACAAAAGGAGATCAAAATAACACCTATAATAAAGAACCCTCAGATCCCGCCGAATGGATCGAAATCGGAGCGGAGAGATAGAGGCAAGAAGTAGAAGAGTAGATCGGACAAGCCGGCCTTCAAAGGGGGGAGAGAGAGGGAGAGAGAGAGGAGAGAGAGTAGTGCGCGTCGAGCGAGAGAAGCAGAAAGAAAAGAAGACGACTGGCGATAAATCCGCGTGTTGGCTATGGTGGAGCTTTAAGGGTTTTTTTTTTGAAAGGCTTGAGGGGGACGGGCGGGGTTAGGGCAAGGGACGATCGGGGCCGTCCGATAAAGCGGTTTCTCAATTTCTTTCCTCCGCTCGGAGACGGTGGGCCGTCCAACCTATTTTTGTCTCGTTTCGGTACCGGGTCGCCGGCTTTAGTAATGCGGTCGGTCTCTGACGCGTTGAGTAATTAGCGTCGCATTTCCGCAATGGGGGCTACCTGTAAGCTTCTATCAGCCGTTTGATTGGCACCAAGTCCCGGAGGTTTCCGTCGTGGATCTCACGCTAGCTTTGAATTTTTCTTTTCCTCCTATGGTTGGGTTGATGGGCGGAAGCACCCCGTGGTCCACTAGGAAGAGTACACATGGCAGTACATCGAGATGCCATGTCAATTATGCCGGCCGTAGTTTTCTTAGTGGGCATGACCTGTCCACTTAAAAAAGAATTTAAATCCATGATTGATGCTCAAACTTTGATGACTTTTTGAAAGCTCTACAGGATATATTTAGTTCCAAGTCTCTAGCAAGTTAATGCTTAAATTTTGTAAGCAAGTTGAGGTTTAATTGCTGACAATCTTTCTTTTTCAATACCACATTCTATAATTAAAAGTAATCAATGCTGTAAATCTACTTTGTGGCAGCCTTCTTTGGGTTCCTGTTCATTAGTTAAAAGGTTCACGGAAGTCAAGCTTTTTTTTTTTTTTTTGAATCTTTTATCTTTGTAATTTAATTGATGAGCACAAGGAGGCATGATCTAAACTTGATCATCATAGTTTAAGCCAAAGAATATATATAGTAAATAAGGAATATGAATAGAAATAGCAATGAAGCAGGTCGAAGTTAAATTTTATCTAATTATTCATAACTTACTCGTCTTCGTTTCATGCCACATTAGGTGACAAACATAGCTCCAACTCTAAACCTATCTTATTATTTTCTTTTTTTTTTTTTTTTATCATCTAACCAGATTAAGTACTAAACTCTCTAAATATAGAGAGTTCAAAACCATTACTTAATGAATCAGAATGAAATTGCCACTCCTGTATGTGAGCTTAATGGCCAGAATTATTAGATTTCTCATGATGTATAATGTCAGCCGGTCAGTCAATAAAAAATAAGAAGCATTAAGCCTAAACAAAAATAAGTCCCACGCTTTGCACACCACATCATGAATGCTCCCAAAAAACGGCCCACCTGGATTAGCTTGGAAATCCTAAATATATGGACATGATTTGAATTAATGCGTGATTAGAGTACCAGCATATCAAAAATATTCTGCATCATTTCTTTGGGTGCAGGTACTATTTGGAACTTATGGAGGAGCTTCATTTATCAGTGAACGGATTGGAACGCCTTAGACTGGTCTCAGCTTGGGGAAGTGGGACGGTTTCTTTTTACCGAGATGCGCTTTAGGTCACGAGGCATGTGCCCTCTTGTAACTATCTGTACGGTTTATCGGTAAATTCAGGAATAGGTGATGCTTTGATCACAGAAAAGAAGCTTCAGCTTGAGTTATTTTTTCAAAAAAAAAAAATTACTGAGACTCATTTTTCTCAAAACAAAAATTGCAAGGGAAATAGATTTTATCATATTTTATTGATAAAAAAAATTTTGTATCAAAAAATAATTCTAAGAATATTTTATTATATTAATTTTGTATAAAAAAATTGCCAACCTAATTTTAATACTTCTAAAATAAACATTTTAAATAAGAGTTTTACTATATATTAATGGTTTTGATTAGATGATATTTCTTAAAAAAAAAATTAAGGAGTACTATAGTAAAGTCCTTTAAAAATGATTGCTTTTTTTAAAAAAGAGAAATTGAGTGGACATGAGAGGGAAATAAGAAAAATATTGAAAGGCAAATTAGATATTTTGATGCCAAAATATTTTTTAATGAGAGAAAAAAGAGGATGAAAAAATAAAAACCACCTCTTCTATTGTATTTGTTTTTTTATGAAAGGAGGGAAAATGTATGGTCCTCACGTATAATATTTTTTTCCTTCTCCAATGAAACATGAAAAAATAAAAAGAGAGAAGATAAAGGCTAAGGGTAAGCTTTGTAAATTTATTGGTTTAAAATATGAAAAATCTATTTGCATAGAAGAAAAATCTTATGGAAAAGTTAATTGACTTTCCCATTGATCAGATCATCTTGTTCTTTTGCTTTGGTCAAAAAAATCAAAAGAGTAAGTTACATACCTAAATTATCACTTACTTATGAAATTGTGGGTAACACTTAACCATTTAGAAAATATCTAAATTGATTTTTTATAGATTAGATCAAATATTTTTTTTATCTTTCTCAAATATTTCTGTACCATCACAATTCTTTCTTCTATTAATACTTCTCAATTTTTTTTTTCATCTATCTTTTTACTCTCAATGCATTTTGAAAAGAAAAAATAAAAATATAATGCTTGTGAAAGATTCTATAATTGAAGTAAAAATATCTTCTTATGATATAAGTTATGTAATATTATTATTTTATTAGTAAATAATAATTATAAAAAATTATTTTTATTAAAAAAATTTATATGATTAATATATATATATATACATATATAAAGTATGACTGAAAATATAGTTTGGTAAAAAAAAATTGAGTTTCAATTATAGAGAAATAGTATATAATTAGTATGTAAAATAGATCTTATAATACGAAGGATATTTGTAAAGATGGATTGATCTTAACAATTTATTCGAAAAGTTTATAATATAAAAGAATAAAAATAATGAATACCATAATTGCCTTTTAATGTATAAAAAATATATTAATAAATTTATTTTTTAAAAAAATATGAATTATTGAGCAACTTTGATACCCTCGAAGAATGAATGGGCTATACAAAGAGATTTCCCCCAATCTTGCAATTACGCGAATTCCAAGCACTGGATTGCTATTTTTAAAAAAGCTTTGAACTTGCGATGGTGTGAAAGGCTTGGAATTTGGTTGCTGCATGACACGGCATAAACGGGCTCCTTGAGAGCCTCCTCCATCTTTACCTAAACTGGACATAGATAGCTTTATGGTTCACAAGTAATAGAGTGGCTTTATGGTTCACAAGTAATAGGGTAGCATGTGTTCATGTCACTATACATCCGAACGAGGATGCCCCATAGATGTGAAGGACATGGGTGTTCATGTCACCATACAAATCAGTGAGGATGGCCTATAAATGTGAAGGACATGGCCATTCATCCTACTTTCTTTCTCCTAGTTAAAGCCTAGGCATCATGGGAGGCTCGAGATAATACTGAAAGGTTCCAAATAATGTTAAAATCCAAACCTGGCCTGGAAATTTTATTTTAGGCTTTGGACCAAGTCTAGAATTTCAACATGTTTAAGTGGTTGGAGAGGGGTTGAAACGGGGATGTGGAGATGGGCATGGATGGTGGTGGCAAAAAAAAAAAATCTGATCCAAAAACCTCAACCCGCCTTGATCTTGTCCGAGTTGATTAAAATTATGATCTAACTTGGGTCTTGAGGGTAGAAGTTTACCTAAGTCGACATAAATTAGATGGCATTGAATCATGATCTAGAATTAAAGGGAAAAAAAATAAAATAAAACTTGATAATTAATTTTTCTTGATATTAATTATTTAAATTATTTTAAAAATTAAGTAGTAAGAGTCATAAGTATTGAATTTGATATGTTACATATAGATTGGCTAGGGACTTAGTATTGCAAAATGAATTTGGTTAGAGTCAATCCTTAAGGATACTCTATGGATGTAAAGGATATGGCCAATCATACTACTTTCGTTCTCCTAGTTGAAGCTTCAGTACCACGAGAGGCTCTAGACAATGTTGGAAGGTTTCAAGTAATGTTGGAACTGCGTTAAGTCGGGTCAGCTTGACACGAAACCGAGCCTGGCCTGGAAATTCCATTTCAGGCTTTGGACCAGGTCAGGAAATTTAGTATGCTTGACCAAGTTAGTGGGCAACATCAGGAAAGGCAACGTTAGGTGGGGTCTACAGCAGGGACAGGAGTGGTTGGAGAGTGGTTGAAATGGAGATGTTGGAGTTAGAACAAAATTATGGCCTGGGACATGAGGTTAGAGTTTTATCTGAGTCGAAATAAATTAGATTGCACTGAGTCATGATCTTGGATTACCCAAGAAAAAAAAAAAAAAAAGAGGTTTGATAATTAATCTTTTCTTGATATTAATTATTTAAAAATTAACTAGTAAGAATCATAAATATTGAATTTGGGATATTAACATAGATCTATTAGGGACTCAATTTTACAAAATGGATTCAGTCAGGGTCAATCCCTAATGAATTTGCGTTTACCTATCAAATTCAATATATATCGAATAACTTTACCTGACTCGATCGGAACCCAACCTAAACCATTAGAGATTGTTTAGGGTTGGAGGGGAAGGCATGCCAATTTAGTTCAGGTTGTGAGTCGAGTTTCAAGCTAAGTTCGGTCCAAGTCCAATTTTTATTTGGGCTTTTCAAGTCAAGCTCTGAAGCATGGCCCAGAATACAATCCAAAGCGAACCTTGCCGGACGAGCCTTGGACCGGCCGGTCTGGACTTGGTTCAAACCATAGCTACAACAATGACTAATTTCCATCAATTCCAAAAAGTTAGTTATCATTGAAAGTGATTGCCGCACCTTGTTTACAATCCTTAAACCAAGCGAGTCAATCCTTTCTAATTTACATTCCTTATATCAACCATTGCATGACAGAGGGATTTGAAAGGATCAAGATATGTGATTATAAGTGAAACTAACAAGGCAGCTAATTGAGTTACTAGCAATGCATATCTTAGATTTCTTGAATTTTTTTGGTTTTTAAGGTATCCTGGGATCCCTAGGGGTTCGAAGCTTTGGATATATATTTAGATCAGGGACATAACCTCTTCGATGGAAGAATAAGGACATCGCAATGCCTGTCCTTTTGGCCACTCAATTTACCTCTAAAAAAAATAAAAGCGGACAAACAATGATTATTAAAGATGAACATGATAACTTAAATATTAAAAATAATCCCCCTTTTCAAAATTTATAAAATCAAACTAAAATATTCATAAACAAAATCGTCAGTTTTTTAGCATAAAGGCCAAGCCCGAGTGGATAGACTGATTTCATAAAATTTACATACCAAAATTTAAATATAAATCAAATTTTCCCCTCTAAAGTCTGTTTCCATTCTATGTCTCTATTTCAATTTTTCCGCAAAATGAAAAAAAAAAAAAAGAACAATTTTTTTTCTCCACAAACATAATTAAAGTTACAAGAGGCTATTTCTAAACTAAAAACATTAGATTAGATCAAAAGTTAAAACTTCTCATCTCAAAAGGTACAAGTTTTTAAAAATATCAAATTACAATACTTCTTGAGATTTACAACTAATTATAATATGTTTCTATAATTTTCAGGATTTTCATCACATTAAGAATCATTGAAGCAGTAGTCCAGATGGCAAGGACTTTTTTCCAATTGGATTCAAAAGCCACATTTGCTTCTGAATAGAAATAATCCCTCTATATATGGATATGCATATATTTCATCCTCTAGATCAGTTCAACCAAGGTTCTGGAAATTTCGTTATAATTCAGCACCGTCTCATTAGTTTATCTCAATTGCACCAACCATTTAACAATTATAAAAGAAATATAACAACATATCTACCAGAAAATCTGATACTGTAAGAGAATGAAATAAATGAATAATGTACACCTCAAAGACGTTCAATTTCACTTGAAACGCCTCCTCATTAAATAATATATTACATAACCTTTCCTAATTACCACATTAGTGAAATTGCTACTATCACTGTAACACATTCAAATACTCTAAACTTCCCTCCTCCAGGTACAGCACCAAATGCCCACTGGTAGTTGATAAAATCACAAGAAAAAGGTCACATGGCCATCCAGCATCTGCACTTCTAAGTAGCAATCATAGGACTGCACAGGAGCCTTTCAGAAAGAAACAGCAAGATACCTCTAAAAGTTATGCCTCTTTCATGACATGAGCATATTTATTTGTCCAATAGATCAATTAACAGAAAAGAACATTAGGTGGACCTATACCCCATTTACATGAAGTCCACAAATCAGCAATTCTTCTGTATGAATTGAAAAACTAATGTTATTGGAAAGAAGGATTCCTTCAGTTAGCAGAGTCAGGTGATCCATATCCCCAGGGGTTTTTGCTAGCCCAGTTCCACTGATCCCGGCACATCTCATCAATCCCATACTTTGCCCTATAAGAAACACATGGCCCATGTTCAGTCAAAGAACTCTTAGCATTGTGCAATGCATTATGCAATGACACAAAATGAACAATATAAGAAACTGGGAATGGAAAAAAAAGGAACAAAAATATTTTCTATAAATTCGTGAATGTTTGAGTGGAACATCCACTCAAATCTAATCAAATCTAAATTAAATGATGAGGGTTCCACATTGATGATCTAAGTCATTAAAAGTGATCTACCATTTGTAAAATACTTACCCATAAAAAATCATGTGATTTAAAGACCTTTCACCCATGCATCAAATGGTTAAAAAAGAGAACAATTTAAATAACATGAAATAATAGATAGTATTTTGGCCTCTTGATGCATGAGTTAGAAATCTTTAAATTATATAATTTTTTATGTATCGATATTTTACAAGTAGTAAATCACATCCAATAGCTCGAATCATCGATGTGAGCACCATTATCCAACTCAAGACTTGATCAGATTTGAGTGATCTCCAAATGTAGTTCTATGCCAGAAAAGATATACTCATGATACACTTGTGTACATACTTCCAATTCAGCTCCTTCTCTGCTTTAGCCGTTGATGCATAAACAATTTCAGCATCACCAGGTCGCCTTCCAGCCATGACCAGAGGGATTTTCTAAAAGAACTTTCAGGATCAGTAAACTATAAATAGATATCTTTGCTTAAAAAAAAAAAAAACACTACAAAGACTTGTATAACAAACAGCACAAGTTTGGAAACTGCATGGGAAAAAAGAGATAATTCCTCTATTTTGAAGCATTTCACCAATATCTCTAAATATATGCATAAAGCATCGCATGGGAAAAAATGTTATCTCCACAAACTGAGATTTGAGTGGCCCACTGAAAATTTAACAACCCAATGAAATCATCACAAACAGAAGCACGGGTACCTTTCCAGAGGCCTTCTCAAATGCTGCCACCATTTCCAGCACAGATGTTCCTTTCCCAGTCCCTAGATTATATACTTCACAGCCTATCACTCACAAGCAACTTAATCAGAGTAAATACAGCAAGGCATAAACTAGTTATGTTAAGATTTTAAAAACCTTACTTAAAAAAATAACAGTGAAATAACTGTTATACGTTATATAACAGAGAACATTGATGATGACAACTGTATTAAACTATATACGTTATGCACATAAATAAATAGATGGCTAATCTATTTTGTGAAAGTGTTTGCAACCCCCGCATGCACATGAAACTCACAAAAAAGGGAAAATAACAAGCATATACTGTCAAATTCTTTGTATGAAGAGTAAAGATACATCTTAAATTGAGAAGATTGTTTGATGTTAAATCCTCTGTGAAAGCAAGCTTTTTCACATGCTCATCATGACATCCAGATTTTCTTATTTTTCTCTTCTTTCTTCACCCTTTGCAGACAAACTCGAGCATCTTCAATTTTTGCACCTTCTTTCTCTGGTCAGGCAATCATACAATCTCAATACATCTTCCATCATCCAGCATACGATTAACTGTTAAATTTCCTCTACATGTTCAACTGCAAGTTTACAACTCCAGTATCCCTAGATTTTTCACATCCAGCTTAACAATCTAATCTTTGTTATGTTCATCTGAATCATGAAACAGAACAGTAATACAATGGAAACCAAAGTTCTGAACAAATTTGATGCTCCTATATTCAATATGCAATCCATTACCATACTTTCATAATTTGCATGAGACATCGCTTACACCATAAAAGCATATTTGGTGGTGTAAAACTTCATATGTTTAAGCGCATCATTTAGAATATTATAAGCTCATTATAGTATTCCTCGAAGTACTCCCTGTGCCCCTACCCTTCACTAAGACACACTCCTTTTTTGCTTTTGTAACCTTTCTTTTTTTCTTACATGGTTATATGGGAACTTCAGGATCAACATTCACTCCTGACCATTGCATGAAAGGATTGGGCAAATTTAAGAGAAATTGGCCACTCCACTTGTGATTGTTCCAAAAATCATAGTTCACGTCAGGAGATTAGACATGACAAAAAGTTGGAGTGTACCAGCTTTAAATCAGTGAGCAGGGCAATGCACAAGAACTTATTGATCCAACTCAGGTCCCGCTTTGCAAGCAATGACAGACATTACAATGAGAACACATATTCAACAAAAAAACCTGACTAAGTGACAGACTACCTTATCAAAGTAGTCATCATGAAGTTTTTATCTTAGAGGACTTGTACAGAAAACAAAGTGAAAAGTAGGAGCCATTTTGCAACCAATCAAATGGAGTGAGGCTTTGTTTGTTTTTATCTTGAAACATGAGAACAAACATTGAACTCGATTTCTGTTCCTAGATATGTTGCTGTTATCATAGTTCACTCGCTTATGCAAGTTCATGCATTGCATGTGACAGGTAGATTTTAGAATTGCTGTCTAGAAGCATACATCAACAACCCTTATGCCCAGCAAGCATCTCCAGCAAAGATAAATGTCAAATACAACTATGTGCGTGTAAGTTCATGCATTGAATGACAGGTAGATAGATCTAGGAATTATACTATCATAGAAGCATACAATCAACAAGCTTTATGCCAAACACACACCCCAGAAAAAATGAATGTGTGTGCATAAGCAGGTGTGTGTGTGTGTGTGTGTGTGTAGGGAGAGTGAGAGAGAGAGAGAGAGAGAGAGAGAGAGAGTATCAAAATATGTTGCCCACCAATTTTAGAGCCATCAAAAAGCTTCTGAAGGGCTGCAATATGCCCATCAGCCAGATCAACCACATGAATGTAATCCCGTACCTGCCATCATGGCATGGTGTCTATAAGGTACAGAATTGTGAAGACAAAGTTTTTAACAGCAGAAAATCAAGTTACTCTACAATACATAAATAACAAGTCTTTCGAGCGTAAATTAGTAAACTAGTATAATCTCAACATTAATCTTCTTGACAATTCTAAGACATGAACTGCACTCAAAAAGTAATGAAAACTAGTATAGCTATCATAGCTACCAGAGAGATGTGCATGATATAGCTCAAATAATTTAATGCCATTCCAGACATGCCTCCCACAGGAACATAACTAGACAAATAACAGATAAGAAGTGACAGGCATAAATCAAAAATTCATCATCCATAGATATGGGTGATTAAGCTTTGAAGCACCACAAAATGATCACGTAACACTTACAAGAAATGGGAAAATCACAAATAAGAGGTACTTAATATTTCACTCTGCCTACTACATTCCATTTTATACAACTTCACCTACATAAAGAAACCAAATTATCTTTTTATATTAGAAATGTGGAATGGCCACTCCCATTTGTAGCAAGTTAAACAACATTGGGAACAGGTTCATGGAATGATGTACTTCAAGTTCTAGATTATTGAAATACTTTAGATGATATATGACATAAATAACAAAAACCAACAAAAAGTGAACAAACTTAAGGCCAAAAATATAGCTTCTGTGACCTATAGTTTTCCAATTGTTACATCTAATGGTCCTAAGAGGTATGTCTCACACAATATACTCGAGCAAAAAAACAAAGGAAAAAAAAAAAAAAGAAAAAGAAGGAAAAAGGGGTATTTGAAAAGGAGGTCTATTCTATAAATAATGAATTTCTAGTTCTGAAACTTAAACTATGCTCATCCAATTCACTGATGCTTAAAGAATATGAATGAACATTTGGTAAAGTAATTTCCCAATGCATGAATGAAAGGAATCACAAGGTAAGCTATATGAATACACAGGTCGAATGACAATACCCCAGTGCCATCCTTGGTTGAATAATCATTTCCAAAAACTGTGAGTGCAGGCCTCCTCCCAACTGCAACTTGCTGTACAAAGGGCATGAGGTTGTTTGGAATCCCTCGAGGATCTTCACCAATATATCCACTAGGATGAGCACCAACAGGATTAAAATATCTAAGCAATATTATCTGCCAATCAGAATCTCCACAGTACACATCACCACAAATCTCTTCAATAATAAGCTGCAAGCATTCATATAATTATATTAGTTCAAAGCAGAAGGTGCAATGGAAAGACATAGGAAACAAGAAAAGGGCAAACCTTAGTTCGTCCATAGGGGTTCATTGCATGTAGAGGGAATTCTTCTGTACAGGGGACTTCCTTAGGCCATCCATAAACAGTAGCTGATGACGAGAACACTAGCTGGGAATTGCTAAATCAGGTGAGAAAAATATTTCATACCATGGGTCTAAACCAAGACCCTGTCTTGAAGAAGATTGAAACATAGATCAACTGTAACATATTCCTACTAATGACTTAGAGAAAGACATAAAAAGAAATGAAAAAGAATGAAGACACCAGGACATGGCCAGGTTGGCTACAACTAATGACTTAGAGAAGGACACAAAAAGAAAAGAAAAAGAATGAAGACACCAGGACATGGCCAGGTTGGCTTGTAGCCATGTACTAAGGTAGTTCAGCTACTAAACTTAGAAAACTAAAAGACTAAGGTAACTCTGTTTTTTAGGGGGGAAAGATAATGAAAAGGAAAATGTAACTTATATTAATTGTATGTTCTGCACTTTGCACAGTGGAATACTTTAGGGAAATTAAGCATCACATGTGACAACACTGTCACTCCTAACAAGTTTACCTGATGAATTACATTCTTATGATGCAAACAAAGGATATGCTAATAATTGAACCAGTTGTGCAAGACATGTAGCATATAATGAACTCAGCCTAGTCACTGCAAGAATGTTCATGTGAATTGAATGTGCCAGATGCATCGCCCAGAAAAGAAAACTATGGAATTCATTGCACAAGCTTTATTATTGTTCTGCATCCTTTTTATTTGTGGGCAACTGGGCATCGTCGTGGCCATCTGAGAACAAATATATTGGTCCACAATTAAAGTATAATTTGACAATACCTTTTTGCATCCATGGGCAGCCATTACTTCCAAAAGAGTTATTGTACCGATGAGATTATTGTTATAGTAAAGCAACGGCTTCTGCACACTTTCACCAACAGCTTTTAATCCAGCAAAGTGAATGACAGCATCAAACCTGCAGAACAAAATGACCAAAGAAAAACATAAATGGGTTTAAAGCAAAAGAGCACAACCACTTGCAAAATAGTCATAGAAAATCAATTCACAAGAGCTACCGATATAACGATTATTTGAATTTGCCAAGAAAAAATTGAATTTTATGACAATGAAAATACTTTGAACTCTGCTTAGACTAAAACTGTCAGAAAGCTAGTCTTATTGATCTAGCAAGAATCTGTTTCACAAATCGTCCATTGATAATCATACCTAAGGTTTGAAATACCGCTGCTCAGGGGTGTATTGATCATGCATCATTATGGCAGGTACTGGGCACATCCATATCTGCTCATGGTTTGCTGATATGGGGTACTACAGCATGGTATATATTGGAAATTTATATCTCAGTATAGGACAGTATGGTGCAACACTCCCCATGGTTATTTCCAACACATGCTGCTAGAGGCAATATGGTCAGCATGGTAGGCACCAGGGCACACCACCATATCCACTCATGGATTGCTGATATGGGGTGGCTTGGCATGGTATATTTTGAATATGTATGCATGTATGTACATATGCACATAAGCACCTACGTACGTATCAATATCAGGCAGTATGGTGCAACATGTACTGTGGTCATTTGCAAAGCATGCTATAAGCAAAATGGTTTTTTGGTCACTCACAGGCATCCAAGAAATTGACGATGAAAGTGTTGAGGAAAGTCCCATATTGGAAGTTGTAGGGACCCATGTGGTGTTTAAGTACAAGTGGGCCTGTCTACCTGTCAAACTGGGTTTTTGGTTTAAACTTCATTATTGTGTTAGAGCTCATGATCCCTCTCCTGCCTTTACACATAAAACTCAAGGTGGTCCCTACCACTTCCGACGTGATGTGTTAGGGTTAATGGCTACAACTATTACAAAGAAGGGAATTAAGGTGCCAAAAATGGATAATCATGAGCAGGTAGGCCTTACTTTGTTGAAGCAAACACCTTGTCCAGTGCTTCTTTGTCTCGAAGGTCAATCTGCAGAAACATACAAATGTATTAGCAATCAAGTCCATGCGATGAATTTGTTATTCTGTATTAGCTGCAGGAACACCAAGACAACAAGATTTGAAACAAATAAATTCATTCATGCCTACAAAAAGCTGCAGGGACAACACATATGCAAATGCCTTCCACTTCCTCATTACATGAGATGGTAAAAAAAGACACTATAATATAAAAAAATACAAAGAATAAATGCTGCTTATGAGAGAGAACATTGGCAGCTGAGAAAATAATTGCTGAGCCCAGCCCTATGGGGCATCGGAAAAAAGGATCGCTGCTTCAACAAGTCCATTTTGTTCCAGTGAATGCAGACATCCCAAAATGCAGAAATTAGAATGGAGAAAATGACCAATGATGCATGCAATTTTGTCCTCAATACATAATTGGTAGTCTTTACCTATGAAGTGTAATATCTTGAATAGTGAAAGTTGTTCATGGATTAAAAAAAACCTGTCCCCCTAATAAAGTTTTCAGAAGTTCATATTGCGTATGCCATAAAATAATTGCCAGGTGACTCATATCTCTGATACACCAAATATTTGCTTTTTTCAGCTCTAGAATTTCTCATAAAAGAATTTGTAGAACAAAGTGTTCCCCTTTCGTTTTACATGCTGCTTACCAAGTTCCGTTCCCAATTTAGTAAGTGCTAACTTTGGTTTGTAATATGTGCTAATGTATTGTGCATCAGAATGTGCAACTTAAAGGGGCCATTTGGTGATCCAAATAAGATCACCACTGTGATCTTAAATCACTAATAATCCTTATACGAGGGTGATCTAAGATTATCATGTTTGGTATGATACATGTCGGTAATTAAAATCTTTAGTGATATAAGATCACGTAGCAAACTTGGATCACCGACTATAAAATACCAAAATTATTCCTGATTAGTTAAACTCTCTTTATCTTAAAAAATAACTACCTCTAATATATTTTGCAAGTGCCATAATAATTTATCATTTTTTATATTATTTATTATTCTAATGTTTAGATTAAATTATAGTATTATTTTTATAATATTTTATTATGATATAACATTATAATATTATAATTATATTATTATAATATAATAATATTAATTATATTAGTATAATATCTTCTTATAATATTAAACTATATTATATTAATATGAAATTAATATCAAATATTTTTTTATATAAATAAAGAGCATTTTGGTCCCTAAAACCTAAGTCAAGATTACTATCCATACTTGATCTTAGATACCCAATCTAATGGGCGGGTATGAGATAACTTGATTGGAGTGTAATTCCAGAGATAGGAATAATTTGAGATCACCATCATATAGGATCGTTAAGGTGCAAACAAACAAAGTGATTTCATCGCATTCATTTGAATTACCAGTGATTCTAAATAGATCACACCCCATACCAAGCACCCCCAAACTATTTTGCCTATCCTAATTGAATAGAATGGTTTGATCCAGAATGAAATATTATATGAAACTGAGAACCTATCAAACACAAAAGGCTACAATTCAGTACCCAGATTCAGCTCAGATGGCAAACACCTGAATCCCGCAATTTCACAGGTATCCAAAAAGATAAATATTCATCTACCAGAAACTATGTTCTAGAATCACAGAAACAAACTGCAATCATCGAAGGGGGAATTTGGATCACAAGAATACTAAAACCAGGGTAACAAGAACGCTTCAATGCAAAATCAGCCAAAGAAAAAGCAATTTACCATGAAATCAATCTAAAAGACAATCGGCAAAAAGCTAAACTTGAGCCATCAAACTAAAAATCCAGATAAAGCTATGATTGAAACAAGCCATTTAAGTTCACTGTAAGCCAAAAATTTCGCTAATTTCTACATAATTAAAATTTTTGTCTGCCAATAGGCGTGGCCTAAAATCGCAAAAACCCCGACATCGCAACCTCAAAAGGGAAAAACCTTAGATCACAGATACACTAAAACAAAACAGAAAAATAAAATGCCACCGCTCGAAAAACTAGCTGAAAAAACCACTACTTCATCACTCAAGAATTTTTTTTTTAAAAAAAACATATATTACCATAACAAGAAAATTAAATCATCAAATTATCAGACAAAAGATCGAATCAACCCCCCGCACTCTGAAACAGGGCAGCAAGAAAATCTCAATTCCTCGAATCAAATGACCAAAAATTTAAATAAATCAATTCTTTTAACCGAAAAGCCCCTTATAGCAACCGAAAACCAGAGAATCAATCATGTCAGGGAAAAAAAAAAAAGAAAAAAGAAAATAGATAGCCATCCCTTCCCATCTCTCCACAGAACAAGATTGATACCTTATGGAAGCTAAGATTCTTGCCCGACTCCCCAGCAAGCTCCGCAACCCGCTTAATGGCGACGTCCGAGGAGTTGTCGAGATTATCCACCACGACGGCCTTGAACCCCCCTTGGAGAAGCTGCAGCACCGTGTGGCTCCCGATGTACCCGGCCCCGCCCGTCACCAAAATATTCTTCGCCATTAGAGAAGAAGCAACCGAGCCCGAGATCGACGAAAGACTGAAAAACCCTCGAGAGATCGCAACGAGAGAGCGAGAAGACAGAGGAGAAGAGAAGAGGGAGTATGAGCAAAGGAATTGGTATTCGGTTATTCGGAAGAGGGATGGAAGCCAAAGTGGGGAAGGGAGGAGGGCCTTTTATACCCGGGAATCATCCGCAACCGCAGATCATCGAACATCGCGCTGTCGTGAATAACTGGGAGGACCCCGGTATTTAACGCGCTAATAAAATTATAAAACAATGCGAATTAAAAAAAGAATCTATATGGTAGTTTCCGAAGGGACAGGTGTCGGGTTCTGTTTGGAAGGGAGACGGAATTTTCCAGCTGGTTTGACGCAACGGTTTCGGAATGGTGGAATACACGTGCCCAAGAGGGGTGACAGCGCGCCACGTGCTTAGAATAATACGTTGGAATAGGTTTTTAAGCCGGAAAATTCCGGGCCGTTGGATCGGCGGTGGAATGGACGGTGGTGGGCGGTGGGTTACCTTATCGGTGGGAGAAAGGTGGCTCCTTTGCGGGCTACTCACGGATCTCGGAACGGCGAGGTCAGCTCTCGCTGTCGGCTTTCAATATATATAATAAAAAGACGGGCACTGGAGGAGGAAGGTCGGTTCCATGAAAGCAACTTTTGGGCGGTGTTCGAAGGATATACTTTCGTGAGAGAGGGCCCCTATAAAAGCTGAACACCGGCTTTGCGACCGAAGACCTGCCACCTTGCTATTGCTCTACGCTATCAAGGGCTCTTTTTTGACCTTCTTTAAGAACGGTTAGGCTTTCCGGGTGGGCAGGCGGCACGTTATGGCATATGGGATTTGGATTGAAGACCTGCCAACTTGCCATTGGTCTCCGTCATGATAAGTTTTTTTTTATGACCTTTTAAAAGTATGGTGAGATTCCAATATGTATTTGTTTTGTATGTAGGTAGGTAGCAATGTTCGGCAAATCAAGGAAACATGATCAAAGAATGTCCCATGTTCCATGATGAGAAGGACATAGTTAGATATTTGGTTGAAAAATCTAAGGCTCAACGTTAGTTAAGTCTGCACTTTGATTAATCAAAAAAGGGAGCAAAGATATGCAAGACGATTATGATTCTTTCTTTATACAGTGGTACTTATTTCATGTATGTAATGGGTGAAAGTACTTCTTTTCAAATAGGATATGACCTTCAATATATTATTAAATTATGCTCTTTTTTTTTTTTTTTCTTCTTCTTCTTTTATCACTGCTACCAACTGAATTTAAATGCGTGATAATGTTATAAATCATACATGCAATGTTTCATGCGCACCCCAGCCTCTAAACTGTGATCTTTACCTTTAAACTGGTATCCTTCTCTGGTACCATTTCCTCCAAAGGAGAGATCAAGGATGGATGCAAATAGCAAATAAGTGCATGTATATAAAGATCTCCAAGGCTGAATTGGAGAATATTTAGGAATGATGGAATAAATGCGTTCTAGTGTTTGATGTGGTGTTCAAAAAAATAATCTACAATACATAAAACACACTCTATTTCCAGTTTTTCCAACCAATTCCAGTTTTTCCAACCAAGCAGCTGCATTAATTTTAATTTCTATTTGACATCTACAATTTCAAAAGAAAAAAGAAAAAAAAATCTCGCTAGTCAATGGAACAGGACCTTCACCATTGTATTAGAAAATAATAAATGAAGTTTATAATTATCGGACCTTGGAAGAGTTTGACAGGATGACCCCTGAGTCCTTTTTCAGTCTGAAACTAAAGGTACTCGCTGACATTATGAATGATTGCCTTCTCATTTACCTTGTTTCTTTGTTCGGTGCTAGCCGCTGAGATACTTTTTGGCTTTTTTTTTTTTTCCTCACCCTTCTCCTTGCAATCTGGTCTATCTTAGCTTTTTGATCTGAGATGATCTCATCATGAGAATGACTTCGATCCCTGAAATCTCACACAAAAGTGTTAGGAGTAATGATAGGAACAGTGATATAATGCTCGTAGACATTGCTTTTTCGTGGTTGGCCCCGAGTGCTGTCCATCATTCCACGCGTTGCTCTAATGATATGGTCAGGAGAAAACAGCACATCCTAGTTATAAAACAAATTAAGCACCGGTAGTCTCAATTAATCTTGATTACCACGCTGCTCAAAAGTGATATAATTGATGTGTGACTCTCAGATAGCTTCAGTCTTTGATGGATTAATACTTTCTTCTTGCAATTGTTCTATCATCATTCAAACATAGAACCATGTTTTTATTATTAAAAATAAATCTTAAATGGGGTCAAAATTCTTAAGAGATAATACCACTCAAGTTTTGAGCAACAACTTCAAATCTCACTCAAAAAAAACTAATCAGAATAAGCTAAGAAAATATTATTTGAATTCTTTAATCCTATATAAACGTTGAAGATTTATCCATTACATAATCATTATGACACTAAATACTCATTAGAACACAATTTTAACACTCAACCTTTTACTTTAGGGGCTAGAGTGATTGCACCACATCCTTAGCAACAAAATAGATTGTTGATCTTAAGTTGAGAGCTAAATGTAAAAAATGTACCAAATTAACCATATAATGAATCCAAATTTGATAATTTGGTGAACTAAGATTTACAAAACCGACTTTAAATAGCTGGAACAAGGCTGATGGCGGTTGTTATAATTTACATACGATTATCTTGAGTTTCACATTCAAAGAATAGAAAAATTTTCAAAAATCCTAAAGTAGATAGGGCATTCCTAAACTATAAGTACCGAAAAAGAACTCCAAAGGAAAGGTAAAAGAGAGCCGAAAACTCTGATTGAATTAAAGCTTGGAAGCAACGATAAAATCTTGCCAAACAGTCAAAGGAAGATGGAGCAAATAAGCTCTAGCCTCCCTTTTACATAGCCGAAGGAGATAATAGTGTAGAAGATAAATCATTCTTTTTCTCAACTCCTATAATGGCCAACCAAAAAGTGCCACATGGAAACTAACCGTAAATAGGTCATAATGGCGACTCTTTATTTAGCAACAAAGAAGCCATTTTCCGAAAAGCCATTGTCAACATTGATGATGGGCATTTAATACAAAAAAAAAAGCACCCTCTAACGGTGATGTTTGCACTAAGATTTGTACTATGAGATTGCCACATAACCGTATATACTCTAAGATTTGCACATGTGACAAGTAGTCAAGCTAACCAATCATCTAGCTCGTTGTTATAGCATGCACGATTGGTCGTCCCTTGGCTCACTTATAAGCTCCGCTGCATTTTCAAAACAGCAAAACACTATATACTTGGATTTACTTGACCTATAATAGCTATTGTGACCAGGGGAGTTAGACAAATTAAACTACCCAATGACTTATTGATAATGAGCTACTTGATAGTAATGATTCAAGTTTCGACAGAATGGGAGCTAAGATGGTTGAGATGTCTTATTCTAAAAAGATTCGAAACCGATCTTAATCGTCCCATCTTGACTTATCTCAACCATAATATATTATAGTGCCAATTTTAAATAAATATAATTTATCATAAAAATATGACTTTTGAAGTTTAAATATGTTTAAAAATCGAATAAAATACTAAAACTTCATAAATAATATTTTTTAAAAAAGCATCTTAAGTAAATACTGAGATGTTTGATCGAGTCGAGAATTAAGATAGGAGACAAGACAGAGCATCTCATTTTATAAAAAAACTGGAACACCTTTGTTTCATAAGATTTAAACCTTATTTGATAGCTTGATTAAAAGATGAAAGGTTTAAACCTTATTTGATAGCTTGATTAAAAGATGAGTTACTTGATAACTCATCCACGAGATTGATGAACTTGAGATGGATCAACCTTAACAAAAATTTGAATTATTTTTATAACTTAAGTACAACCTTCAACTTAACCTTCAAAAGTGGATAGGCAATTAATGTGGGCTAAGCTGACTTGAGACATACACCATAATCGGTTCATTAGACTAACCGAACTGCCACACATGACAAATAGCAAAGACTAATGCAATGTGACCGACCTTTCATTTTGAACAACCTATTTTTTTGTCCCAAAAAGAATACCGACTCATTTAAGATCTTGAACCTTACCCAGAATACAAGCTAATGCAAGCAGTACTCTATTACCCTAATCCTCACTTTAACTTAGGGGTTATGTTTCTTAGAGTCATCTAATAAGAGAGTTCGACTAAAATCACACTTCCTCTGAATACTTATAAATGCATTCTAACACTTCATAGGCAAAAGGCTTTTTTTCTTATAAAAGCATCCTAATGATTTTCACCATGACTTTCTCCTTAGTTACGCAGAAGCGGATTTCTTAGAGAATGGATGACATCAAGATGATCGCATTCATTACCTCTTCATCACCATTCATTAATTCCTGCTTAACTTTGCTAGTTTAAGACCAGTAGAGATGGTTTCCAATCTTAATCTTATCAGGGTCCTTTGAACCTAACTTGTTCAACCACTTTAACGAATAATCATCAAGACTCCATCAAAAGAACTGAAAGAAGTGCATCAATCTATTATAATATATATATATATATATATATAAGTAAAGCCCTCAACCCCGTTTTTCAATTTAATGCCACGTGTTTCATTAGGAACGCGGTTGGCTTAGCTTTCCCATCTCGTCCAACGGTACAACGGTCAAACATCGCTGTAAGTAATAAAGGCATGTGAAAGAAAGAAAAGAACAATATCTTACGCTCAATATCTTATGGATTTGGAGATTTGATGCCCAGGCTATTAAACAAAAGTCTGTCCTCCCCTCCATCCGTATTGTCACATGAAAATGGGCTGATTACATTTAAAGCATAACACCAGCAAAGAAGAGCCACCATCAGTACAACAGAAGTCATAGACTCAGTGCAACAGAAGTTATATATTTTCTCCTAAAAAAACAGTACCATTCTGACAAGCTGCATATTATTATTCTATTAGGAAAAAAAAATGACAGAAATTTAACAAGAGCATAATGCGAACGGTCACACTTCTAACACCATATTAAAATAGGCTAGGCATGAATCGCTTAATGACTTGCACGATGAAAAGCATAGTAACAAGTCCATTATTAGCAACCAAAAAAATAATCCCCATATCAATGCTTCTATTCATTCGTTGCTCGCCGATTACTATGACACTACTGAGCATATTTTAAAAGTCAACAACATATGAAACTTATATATATATATATAGAAATAGAGAGAATAAAGAATAAATTTGGTTACATTTAAATTTAGTCAAACATATATTTGATAATATTTTTCATCTTTGAATTCACATAGTTCACGAATCTCAAACATTAAAAATAAAAATAAAAATAACTCCAAAATTTATGTAGATCTAAAAAATGAAGATAAGTGAATCGTAAATTTGACTACATTCTAATGTAACCAAATCTCTCTCTTTTTCTATATATACATATATAAATGCTGGGTTATAATTTAAGGATGTCATATGTATAATCATAACATCAAATAATAATAATAATAATATTTTTATATCTATTTATATCCTAACTATATTTTTTATAAACCTAATATTAATTTCTCTGATTCATTTTGTTTATCAACCGCATATGATTCAAGATTTTCAGCATGGTTGGACGTTTGAAGATGAGCCTTGGTGTTCTCTGAATAATATTTTATTCATTCAGAAAACAAATGCCAGATTTATTGACCAAACTCCAGGAAAAGAAATATCATCGATCGACTTCTAACAATATCGTGGTGATTTGACTTCTAACAGTATCGTGGTGACCCATCAACCACTCATCTTTTTAACAGTTACACGCATTGAATGTGCACGATAGTGGTCTAAATAACTTGGTTTGAAAGAGCCCTAGCATGCTCCCTGGATATTATACATCCATATCTGCCTCTCTACACGCTTCCCCCCACAGCCTCTCCCCCCTTTCCAACCCCCAAAAGAAGAAGAAGATATCCACATCCACCTCCCTGCAAACTTCACCCCACTCCCTCCCTTCCCCCTCCCAACTCCTAAGAGAAAAAGAAGATATCCAATAGACAAGCAGGGACCCCAAGTGAAGAATCCCTATACAAGGGATTCCTGATAAGCACTGCAGAATGTGCCAACTTCCGATATAATAAAATCACCTTTCGCTCTTATTTGTCCTAATAGCAGGTTAGCAGGTTAGCTGTCCTAAGGTGCGTGTAAAATATTATATAAATGAATAACGCATTATTGGCTTAATGGTAGAATTGCAATGCTCTAAACAGAACATTTTCCAGTGTTCGCTCCTGGAAACCTTTTGATTACCATGTTGATTTGTATCTGAAGATTGGAAAAACAGGCAGGGTAAAAACAAACAACTACATACGTAACAACGAAATGAAGATTCAATAAAAAAAGCACATCGGTTGATCCTTGTAGAGGAGACCCTCTTACATTTCAGTTAAGCATGAAAGCTGTTTTCACCTAATTCAAATGGTAAACCATGCATTCACCAGAGAATCTCCAGCTAAATTCCCACCATGAGAATGAGCAATCACCCAGCACAGCTAACCTAATCTAGTAAACACCGAGTTATTACCTATATGAACATAATTCAGGTAGTGACATTATTTCATGTAAATTTTGATTATGACAGAAAAATATCTCATCATATCTATATAATGAGCTACTAGATGGTAATAAGGAGCTAGAGAAATGGATAGTCTTCTATTAGAACAAGCTGGACACTTATGGTGTGACATTTATGATGAGGAAGCGACACATTTTTTGAATCCTATGCACTGCTCGCTATGTAAATCTCATAATGATGGTATTGACAAGATTCACAGAGCAAAGTAACAGAGACAGCCCAATCCATCACAAAATTTGCATAACCACACCTTTATTCTCTCATTAAAGAGGAAGCATATTAAGGGTGAGATGTTATCTTCATATTAAGGGTGAGATGTTGAAGATAACAATCACCTAATTTGCCACAAAATTGCAATGCACTCGATAGCCTTATTAAGAAGAAAACAGGCTTGCATCAAATGTTCATGAATACTAAATGGTAGGAAAGTGAACATGCCCATAGTAGCATAGAAGGTGGGGCTTAGTGACTAGCTAGCAATTCTAGAAATTAGCCGAGCTAATTTTGAAGGCAACCATACCGCTATATGGAGTGTTCAGGATTGTAAAGCAAGAGGTATCCACATATGGACTTCCTTTATCACATGATGATAGTTGCCAAGGCTAAGAAGTACATTGACATCATCGAGTAGAGGTAGGATTACTAGATGCATATAAATTTACATCTAACAAACAATTTTAATATAATTCTCAATAATTGTTTATTTTTAAAAATTAAAATTCATGTTTATTTACTTAAGTATTTACAATATGTTGACAAGCTCAACCTAAAGTTTCAGTACAATATTTCATGAATGGACATGGATGAGGAACTTTTAACTACTCTCCACAAGTTTACATATAAGATTGTTGTCTGGCATCTAGAAGAGGTGAGTTAAATATTTAGTGGGCTTTGATACATAAATTCAAGCATATCAATGATCAATATGTTCTGTGTGTTCCATAAACTATAGCTTTTGAGAAGGGCACCTATGGTTTCAATAAGAGGACATTGAGGACAAGCAATGATGATATGAATCTAGGTTTTTTTTTAGGACACGAACTACAAATGATCTAGCATTTTATGATAAATAGTCTCTAATTTATAAATTGCTTTATTATATTCGTAGTGAGTGGTGGTTCTACTTTGACCTCTCTTTGAAATTTATCAAGCAATTAGCCATCCAAATCCTCTCATAAATGGACTCCTCTAGTAACTGTGAACGTAATTGGTCAACCTTCACCCTGATCGCATATGTGCATTATAACTTAAGGCTCAAACTAAAGTTCATGCAGGAGATGGAGTTCAAGTATGATGACCTACTCCATAATTTTGTATATAATGAAGACGTTCCGATAATTGGATGGCTTAAGAGCCAACAATAATAACCAGAGCTTGATGAGTTAGAGGATCACCTCCTTGACCAGCTAGTCACATAGCGAGAAAGGTTGAAGTGAAAGCTAAAATATAGGCAAAATGACATATGCCATACTCAAATAGTCTGGCAAAAACTGAGGTTAGGAATGTTGATTATTTGATATCTCCTTGCAAAAATTTGACAAAGCTACTAAGAATAAATTTTCATGGAACCTCATCTAGTTAGGGAGTAGGGCCAGTCAAGGTGGTGGGCCAAGTCAAACCGTCCATAAAAGCCAAGAAGGAAAACTATTTACCATGAGAGAGTGGATGAGGAACCTTCTTACTCTGATTTTGAGACTAATGAGCTCTCAGATCGATTGCTCAGATTATCTAGCAACAATGATAATAGTTTGAACGATGATGGATCTAGTGCCTAGGAAGATGGCAGTAGATATAGCATGGGTGCACATGCCTCACAATCTCATAGTCTCATTCAATTCACTGGTAAGTCACAATTTACTTATAGCATGCAGGATAAAAGATCATGACTCACAACCTAGAGCCTATAAGGACACAATTGCATATTAAAGACAAACATCTCATGGTGGTTCAGGACATGATTCTAACCTCTAGATTATATAATACGTGGATTAGATTCCTTAGATATATATGAATTTGAATCATATATCAAATCCGATTTTATGTAGTCAAGGTATTACCCATATGGTTATCCTTCATTAAGGTGTCGTATTTGAGTAGCTACCATCTATCATCACCTTAACTAGATTACAAGTCAGAATTCACTATGTCAATTTTCCCTCAAATTCGATGGCCATCTTGTTATTAAGTATAAGATCGGTATCATGGTAGCTATCAAAGAGATTGATTATCAAATGCAAGGATCAAGACATCATCTTAGTTAGAATTGGATTCCAAACCCAAATTCTCGAGTCTATGAGTGGCAAATGTTCCACTAGGAACTAGAAATCAATATGCAATTTTTACTACATTATTTTTTATTTATGCATTTTTCAAAAATAATATTTTATATATTCAATTTTATTTAACCGAACCTGTTAACCGAGTTAAACACATGACACGGCCGCAAAATGCCTAGGGGAAACCTTAGAAATTATGCAAGGCTTGAAGTTCTTTAATTTATTTATTTAACATGAACATCAATTTTATTTAGAATTTTAAGCATTCTTTAATATATTAATGTTTCAAATTATATTTAATTAATTACAAGTACTAATACTATTAAATTTAAAATTTCTTTAAAACATAATACTATTATAAATAAAATTAAAGTTGATTATTTATATGAGTCTAGCATCGAAGATCTAACATATATGCCTAGTCCCATCCAACTCTAAGCATTCCCTGGCTTAAAAACATACAAATAAAAATGTAATGAGCCACAAGCTCAATAAATAGTAATAAATAGTAAAACCAGCATATCCAAATACAGGTAAATTAATCATATTTCATTAACACTAATTAGCTCATGATAGATAACATTAATAACTCATATTTATTGCAGTATAGTCAATATCATGTCCTAATATCATAATTATACCAAATAATAGATAACTTAAACATATTCAATTAATAATTAATAATCAGCTCATCATAATCAACAATAGGTATTTTTAGGAAAAGTTCATCAAATTATCCTCAATAATGTATTTTAATTTCAAAATTTTTTACTGAGTAGGTGCTAGACTAGATATGGCCATGTGTCCGCTCATGGTGAGCAATCAGAATCAAGCCACATTTTAGCCTGTGATGGCAAATAAATCTACTTGTGAGGATAACTAGAGCTAACCACGCTTCAACCTATGATGATAACCAAAAGTAGACATGCTTTACCATATAGTGGCAAATAGTCTATTCGTGGGGACAATCAAAATTATTCATGCTTTATCCTATAGTGATAAACAAGTCTGCTAGTCTATCGATGAAGACAACCAAAACTAGCCTCACTTAAATCCATGGTGGCAAACATGGGGACAACCATATAATTACTTTAGTGTCTACCATTATCCATTCTATTACAAACTTAAGTTATTTATGAATCTAAATTTTATTTTATGAATACATGAGTAGATGATTCAATGTTCTATAACATAGCAATCCACATCCTAAATCATATAGCATTCAAAATATGTACACATGCAAATAAAAATTCATGGCATGCATAAATAACATTTTTCTATCATGATAACTTCTATGCATGATTGCATAAATCAACAAAAAATTACATCACAAGTATATAATCATATCAACATACAAGCACACAAACACAAAAAGATTCTTGCTCGTAACTGCAGCAAACCTAAGCTCCCAAGCTTTGATGGTTTAACAATGAATTTAAATTAATATGACAAATTTATTAATTTCAAGTCAAAGTCGAAGTTTGAGGCTCAGTGTTTAGGCATGGACCAACTAGGTCAATGTGGGTGAGGTCTCCAATGGTTGGATAGTCAAGCCATAGAACCGTGGGTGTGATGGGTAGGCCACAAGGTAGAATCTCCCAAGGGTCAAAGACGCAACCGCAAAGCCAAGCTCATTACAGATTAATGAGCAAGATAGTTAAGGTCTTTTGTAGGTCCCTTAGAGGTCATAGAGTCTGATCGCAGGGCCAAGACCATGACAAGGCCCAACAAGGTCTATTACAGGGCTGGGGCCGCAGCAAGGCCCAATAAAATTCGTTTAGATTCTTCAATAACTTGTCTATGTAATATTTCTAAAATGCTAACATAATTTGAAAGTTTGAGAAGAATATATACATTGAGAGGGGAGAGTTTTAATGAAGTAGGAAATTTTATGAGGACAACACAAAATGCCTTTTGAGATGAACTCGTATCACATATTATTGGGCCTGCATGACCTTGGGACTCAGAAAGGAAAGAAGAGGAAGAGAATTCCTTAAGGAATCATCAGCCCATTTACTAATGTCCTATATAGGCGGCTAGAAATCCCTCAGTGCCTAGCAAAACAAGAAAGAGAAGAGCTTTCTTTCTCTGCAATTAAAATAAGGGAATGGCTTCTAATCACATGACACAAGCGGTCAGCCACCTTAGATTGAGACAGAAAAGATGGGAGAGGGCTAGAGAAAGAGGAAGGATTCCTAACAATTTGATTAGATGCAGGATCTTCACGATAGTGACCATGGAATGGCAAGGGATAGCCTTGCCTCCAAAATAAGGAACTTCTCCTATTGCTATAGGCCATCAACAATCGCCTTGATCCAAAGAAAGTGGGGGAGAGGTGGTTTAGCGAGGGATTCCGAACTCCTTAGAGTTACTCGATCCCTGGCCCTCACATGCCACAACCAATTAATCGTCCAACAACAAAATAGAGGTAGAGGGACGCAGGTGAAATAGGGGGACGACAAAATAGGAAAGCCTTATCGTCTTCTCCGATGTTAGTGAGTGGTGGAACAGGTGTGCCCTCAAGAGAAGGTGGAGATTGCAGCGATGCTTGACAGCACAGCAACAAAAAGACAGCACAACAACAAAGACTCAAACCGGTGCAGTTGCCACTAACAAAGGATGCAGGGGAGGAAAGGAAATCTTGTGACGATTCGCGCATGGCTAAGCTTAACAAGAGGAGCTAGGCTTGAAGCCAGGTCGACACCCTCCGCGTCCCGCATTGTGATCTTGTGGCTATTTTGATGACTCGTGGGCTTTCGATGGTTACGCGACAAGTAGTAGGGTCCTCCATTATGAAAATAAAGGTGTTTTGCTTCACTCCCTGCCTAGTCTCCACCTATGTCAGGACCAAGCCTATGGGGGAGGAGGGGAGGGAGGATTGTATAAACAAACTAGGCAACTCAAACATTGGTTACCTTTGGTGATGTGGATTGACCATGAAGAGAAGTCATTTCTGAAACATAACCACCACAAGCATAAGCTTTATCATAATAATAATAATAGTAATAGTGGTGAACAACAGCAACAGGAGAACTTCTATAAACCACTAGCATATTTGAAAACTATTGCATCATTTTTTGTGATTAGTAATTTCTACATCATTAACAATACTAATTATATCTCATTTAGAGTCGAGTTTGGGATAGATTTTTTCAGCGAGTTGCAGTCTAAAAATGCACCTGAGACCTCATCAAGGTACTTGTCAAAAAAAAAAGAAAATGTTGATTCTTATCCCAAAATAGGAAAGACAGGCAAAGTACGAGGAACCAAATAAACAGATAAGCACAAAGACAAAAATGATAATACAGGCATAAAAACACTTCAGTTGCTCCTTGTAGGGCAAAGTATCTTGCATACCAGTACAGGGAGAGCTGTTTTCAACTACTTCACATGTGAAGTCAAGCTTGCACTGCAGAGCCTCCAGCTATCAGAATATACAGTAGCACAGCAGAACAAAAATTTCCTAAAAATTGCTTACTTTTCCTTCAAATCAAAAGACTAGCCTACTTACAACTTCATCATTTTCATTTTTTCAAATGTCGTACAATAAAGCCACTTCTAGATTCTTTCAACAGGAAATCAAGTGTGAAGGGGAACCAAAGGCACACAATGTCAAACAGTATATTTGCTTAAAAGTTGCTTGGTGCCACCATTTCACGGCACCATCTCATTGAATGGCATTACTTTTTCACTTAAAATCAAAAGCCTTGCCATGCCTATCTTCCATACCTCCAAACTAATTGTTACCATCAAGATCTCTTGTCACAATCCTCTTGCACCTTCATAAGGACTTGCATTGACTAACCCCCCTCAGTAATTGATCATTGATTCAATCAGAACAAGGAAAAAAATTGTATACTACAATCTCTTTATGGCAAGCATTCTAGACACCAAGGATTGGATTTTTCTTGCAATCTCAATTTCAGTTTTAAAGAAAGTCCCACAACCTTATCCAGCTTTCCAGAACCCAATCCACCTCTAATGGCTACCCTCTGATAACTCTTTCTTCTGAAGCATGAACCAAATATAACTACAACTTAAACGTAAGCATACGAATAAATAATCTGTCCTAAGACCATGCAATTAATGGCTGGTATGGCAAGTTTACTTTGCAGCAAGACCTCCAAATTAAGAAGTCCCATCCAATTAGCTTGATAACCTTCCCCAAAAACTTTCTTTTGTTGTCAAATCCCTCATGTTTGACTATCAACACATACTTGAGACCTTACTATGACCACTATGTGGCTTACTGCACATGAGTAAACTTTAGTTGCATTCCTCTTGTTAATTTGCAATGTGTTATAAACCTAAAACTTGACACTATTTTCTTTTTTCTTACTACTTCTGTTATAAAAAATCCATCCTGACAGGAGGCATGCAAAAGGTATTTGATTTGCTAAACATAATTACATGTTATCATAAGGCGTTAGAAGACAGAGAGAATTACCTTGTGTCGACTCCCTTGGCTGTCCCCTCCACAGCAATGCCCTTGGAAGGTAGGATACACGTGAAACAAACTTGCACGAGGCACACATATTGATGAGCTGCATTCTTTTCCTGGAAATCACATGCTCTGACAAATCTGGAGGCCATTATTAAATGAAATACCTGAATAGAATCAAGTAGGGAACCAAAGCAGGTACACGCACGAAACAAATGCTAAAACTTAAATTAGGGCAGGCCATGATGGCTTACAGTGATGTTGGAAGTGTAGCAGCACTTTGCCTCCTACAATTCGGCCCAAGTCCAGTGAATTTGTTGCCCGGTCATCCCCTGAAAAAGTTACAAATAGAAATGATGCGGCCAGAAACAACTTACAAGAGACTGAAAAATGTCACTGTAGTGGTGGACCTTACTACCTGAAGGAACCCATATGCTGCTCACACTGAGATTCACTGGAGTGGTATACCTTTCAGCATGACTTGGAAGAAGTAGAAATGTAGTTGGCAAGTTGGAAAAATGCTAGTAGATTGGAGATCGGGTAAACCAGGCAGCACAAACATCGGTGACCATGCAGAAAATTCCGTTGTATCTGTTCTGAAACTTGGTAATAATAGAAATAATGCAAACTTAAAAGGATAAATTTGTAAACTATTAGCATATATTTGAATATGTAACTTCTGAGATTAATAATTTCTATATCATCATACTAATTATATATCGTTTGATGAAGTCAAGCTCGAGACAGATTTTCCAGCAAAGTGCAGCCTAAAAATGTATATAAGACCTCACCAAGGCAAATATATGGATTAGAATTATGGGAATAAACTATGGTGCTGTACTACCCAAAACACGTTGAGTTCTTTTCTTCTCACCATTGCTGCAATGATAGAAGAAAAACACCTAGATGGATACATGCAAAGGCACTGGTTTTTACCAAACATAGCTATATTCATGTAGAAGATACAGTTGTAAGACTGAGAAAACACTGCATTGTGTCCATTTGCTAGCCATCTCACAGCAGCATCCCTCAAAGATTGGATATATGTTAAGCAATCTTGCATATAGACGGCATGCACCTTGACATAAAGCAATCTTGTTCATGAACATGAATTTGCGTTCTGTCAGAATGTAGAACAAAAACTTAAGCAAGTCCCGATCAAACATAGACAAGACCAACAGTATGACTCTGAAGCATCAAAGGAGGTCTCTAGTGTCAGGTATTCAAAGTGTTGGTTACATTTAAACTAGGGCATGTCAGGTTTATAGGTCCCACTAAGTTTGTTGCCCATTTATCCCCCCTGCAAAGCATACTTATTTAAGCATATTTCTGTCAAGGGCTGATCGACATTTTTTGCCCCTTTACTAACAGCTTAAGCTTATTGTTCACCCCTTCCCTCACAGCTTAAGCTTTCAGAGCTCAGTGATAAGTCAAATGTCATGGGTTCAAATCCAAATTCAGGCCAATTTTACACATTTTCTCCTCGAGTCATTTCTTCCCTTGATTTGTTCAAGGTTGAGTCATTCTTGACTTGTCCTTATCTTGAGTTATTCTCGACCTGTTTACGCCTACATGTACATGGTCCAGGCCACATTGCAATTGGGAGCAGGGTGATGCTACAAGCTTGATAAGTTGATATACATTGCTGCTCTTCCTACAGTATAAGTTTTGGTGGTTTAGTGGTAAGTTCAACTAGAAAGAAATGGTATGGCTGGAATCAAATTTAAAAGCATGTAGTAAATTTTGTTACCTTGGAAGTTGGAAGTATGCTGTCAAAAGATGTCATTCAGTGTAGGAACCAATTAGATTTAGCCAAGCACCTTTTTACAAATGAGTAGAAGAAAATAATTATGGATGTTAAGAAAATGCAAAAGTGATCAAGTTTCAGGTCCCAACAGGATGTCTCATGGGATGCTGAGACAGATTGCTGTCTCAAGTATCAAGATCAGATTGTCCTGCCATCGTTCCAGTGTCCCAATTGGCGGATCTTGGGATACCTCTATCCCAAGTATCGAGATATAACAAGACAGCAACGCATCTATTCTATGAAAAAATCAAGAAGGCCCCGTCTCGCGAGATTAAAACCTTGAAAATGATTATAGTCATTTACGAGAATTGGAAATGCAACTTTGATATTAAGTCACCTTGAGGCAAGACCGTACAATCATAGTAATTATGTAGAACGACATATTATATCATGTCCAAATATTACAAAAATCGCTCAAACCTTAAAAGAAATATTTCTAAAAACTCAAGCAACCATGTTTTAAAATTAATAGTTATTCAATATAAATTGATTAACAAGCTTCATAATCTTTGGAGAATGATTTTGAAAATACATATTATCATTAACATTGCTATCTGAAAATGGGAGGTTGTTATGTAAATGAGTTCTGTGTGTAACTTGCTCCAAAATTCTTGATAGTTAATGTGGCATACTTCTATATCCACTTCCATGTAGTTCATCCTTACCTCCATATGATGCACCTCATGCTTACCTCCAATTAAGACATTAGCAAGCTTATTAAAACCCTTAAGATGGAAAGGATTTCAAAGTATCACAAAAAAGACTCGAGTTTCACTTCTCTCAGCTATTAAACTATTGAAATACCTCATATCATGCTTCCTCTATGATGCCACATGCCTCCTCAGTGAAATAAACCTAATGTCATGCTTCCACTGTGATGACAGATACTCCTATTGTCTCCTACCTTGAAAACCATTACGTGAAAATAAAAATTCGCACTCCAATGAGCCCTACAACTTGAAAAGTTCTAGTCAAGTCAAAAATTAATGTGATGAAGATCGCTTCAAAAAATCGAGCTTTCTGCATGGGATGTCAAACATAATTGAAGAATTCACAATAAATTCTATTGCATCCAACATTGTGCCCTATGTCTTTTAATAGAATTCTATTGCAAAAATCAGGTACATATCCCGATTTCACAAATCATATAATGACACTTCTAGTGATCAAGGCAGACCCTTGGTTATCAATGAAACTCTCAAGAATAAGACTAGTGACATGAATTCAATCACAGAACAACATACAAGATAGGCCTCTCTAAAGTCACATTCTTCAGTCTTGTGACGTGGATCTTACTTGTAGCCGTATAAGAAGGGTGACACTTCTTCTAATGAATATGGATGTGTAATGGAATTTCTAAATTCAATTCAGATGGTTGGTTCCTCTATAGAGGTGGAAAGAAAGTTGTACTTTACTAGGAGTTGATATAGCTTAGCCTTGACATATATCATATCATTTTTCCTCTCAATAACATGCTTTTTGAGGACAACATACTCAAGTTTTAAGTCTCAAAACTGGGTCTTGTACCAGTACCTTATAATATGGTATGATGTACCTCAACATTGACAAATGGCACATCATTGGAGTTAGCACAACACTCATATTTAGAGAGGGTACCAGGATGTACTAAGCCCCACTATGTACCAGTACGTACCAAGTCAATATCATATGCCTTGTAGCGGCTTGATATATGTCTACTTAAAACCATAACCCAAACCTCATAAGTACATCTTAGGAATATATGCTAAGATAATGCATATGTTGGGTTTCTATATGAATCTTAGGTTCAAAGAGCTTCACCTAATGAAAATCATAATTTGGTTTGTCAGTCATACATTCTGAAATTCTTATTTCATAAAACTCCATATCGATATGATACTCTTCAGTTAAAGTTTCGCCTAACTATGAAGTATCAATCAAGATACTCTAAAAGCTAGAAGAGTTATAGTTCCATGAAACTTAAACTTAAATAATATAATGGTGATACTCCCATAATTAAAAAAAAAAAAAAAATTCCTCCTCATACAACTCTAAAATCAGAATATTAATCACGGTACTCCATTGGTTACAAAAATTTTAATCATATGAAACTTTGAAGCATCAATATGACAATATAAAGTTAAAGGATTTGATTTTGTAAATCAATTTTGTTATTTGAAAAAGTTGACAAAACTTCACCTCTATGAAACTTGAATTGGAAAAGGGTGTGTTTATGATCCTACTAAACTAATCATATTCTTAAGAAACTTCAATTCAAGAGTATCACCCGTACCGCTTGTCCTCGTAAATTTTCAGCTTCAAGTACCTTTAAACTCAAGATTAACAATTATGATAGTCATGAATTCTTAAGAACTAATCTTGTAACATCATAAAATAGATTATTTCATTTTATACAATTAATAAAACTTCAGCTCCATGAAATGAGTCAAAGAAAGGGTGTCATTATTATACTCTCAAAATAATAATATCCTTCAAAGTTTCAATTCGAGAGTATGAGTTGAGACATTTATCAAATTACTAACGTCCCAGCTTTGAGAAACTTTAAACTTAAGAGTTAATTATGATATGAATTTAAAGAGCCTCATTATATAAAACTCAAAGGGTGCATTTGGATAAAGAATGAATGAGGGGGCCCAAAGCATAGCAAATCCTGCCAAACACCAAAATGGGAGGGAGAATATGGGCTTATACCCTGTCGGTGTGTAAGTGAGCCCTCAATTCATAATTCTATTCCACCATTTTGGTAGAACAAGCTTGTACAGTGAAAGAGAGGAAGTGGAGGCAATTTGGTCTTTGTGATGAAATCCAAACCATGGTTATTCCTTGCATAAATGCTTGTTATTCCTTGTACTTTTCCATCCCACCGAACACCCAAGAAGGTCTATTCCGTGGAATAGGTCTATCCATTACAACAGTATAAGGGATATCTTTTCCAAAATCTACTTGACAACCAAACACCACCAATATTGAGTATAGACCATGATACTAGTCAACTCAAACTAGTCAAATTTCCAACCTATAGGAAATCTTCATGTACACTAATGTTTCAATTCACTCAGAATAACATTAGTGTTTCAATCATTTTTTTTAAAAAAAAAATTGCTAATCTAAAAGTATCAACCATGATAGTATCAATCAAGATATGGTTTCAAAAACTGATAAAACGGGATGGTATGACCAGCACCATATAATTTCAATGTGAAACCTACACCAATAAGGGTATTGGAACATCAACTATATCAATACCAGTTTATACGAGTCTACATCAGTGGACACCAATAGTACCATACCAACAGTAGTAATTAGTATTGATGATTTCTCAATTTTTTAAAAATTATTAACTTCGATACGTACTAAGGTCCGTTGAACTATATCGGTAGCTCATATTAACTAGTGACCGGTGTACAGTACTAGTACGTACCATATTGAATTACAGTGAATCAAGAAAAGAAAGGAACAAAGAGGCCAAAGAGAGCCAATAGGCCAAAAAGACTAGAGAGAGGAACGAGGGAGAAGAGAGGAAGAATGGAGAGAGAGGAGGCCTATCTCCGGCACAATTAGTGACTGGCAAAGACGTCTACCAAAGATGAAGATGAAAGCTAATGGCAAATGACAAATGGTAATGGGCGGTGGATGGCAAGAGCTTCGATGGAAAAGTGGACAACGATGAGGGCAGCGATCAGGACAGAGAGGCTAAGGTTTCTTTGCATATGGGGAAAATGCGGATAAAAACCGAAACGAGCCCTTTTATATTTATTAAAATGGATCAAATCAAATCAAATCAAACCTGCCATCCAAACCCATAAGCAAATCCGTTATTCCTATGAATCATTTCCTAGTGCCAAACCACACTAGTTACAAGCTGGTACGATCCGATTCAGACCAAACAAAGTGATTCAGCATGATTTAGGGAACTTTGTTGTACTATCAATATCAGTACTATACCATTCCAATAAAAAAAATGGTATAGTGTTCTAGTTGGCATTTAAAACGGATCTCCTAACTTTGAAAAAGATCCAACAATGAAACTTTGAAGTATATCAATCATGATGTTGATTTAATCAATAAAATTCAACCTAAGATATTCTTAGATTAAAAATTTCAGCCTGCCAAACCATATAAGAAACCAAAAATGTGAAATGGTAACAATGATATTCCTTAAGTCAGATGTATTTCATCATTACATAACTCTAGATATTACTAAAGTCACAATAAATATGATATTTAAAAACCTACTAATAAGAAAATGTTTATCAATTTGCCCTTCCCCCCACCATCACCATCTCAAATGTGCAAACATGCTGAAAGGTATTAGTATTAGTTGTGTGTCCTGGACATATCATATATAAGCATTACTGGGTAGATAAAGCTACTAAAATGACACACTTTAAGATAGTCAAACTTTTATAAGACATCCTTTTCCAAAAAATCTTAATCTAAGGGCCACAAATTAAGCATTGATAGAAATATTTCAATCAATATTTAAGCAAATCAAATTGATCAACATGCTACAAAACGAAAATGCAATGACACACATAAAACCATACATACAAATGTGGAATGGATAGCTTTAAGACAGCTAGGTCCCGTAAAGTTCTTGAAGAACTTCATGATAAAACTAATGTCCAGGTTAATTTTCACAAGTATCAATGAAAGAAATTGAATATATGAAAATCCACCAACCTTTCGATGATGAGGCCCATCACCCCTATAAACATCCCCAACTTAAAAAGCTAACACATCACCCAACCCTTTCTACTACATGTGGTCCAAGGATAATTTGGCTCAGAATAATATAAAACACATCAATCAATGATGAAAATGTGTGACTGTTCATGATTAAACAAAATTATAAAATTGCCTAGAGTACTTTTGAATAAAAAAAATTATCTGCTAACCCAATGAGTTGTCAAAAAGTTGTGAAATGCAACAAATGAGCACCTTCCATTAGTTAATAGAAGCCCAACTTGACAATACCTCATAACATGGTGTTGCAGCCACCATAAAATAGGGCAAACCTTTTAGTTAACACCTTGATGTGCATAAACGTTTAGATAATTAGTCCCCTGTTATAAAGCAAAATAAACTTTAAAATAAGAAATATGAATAAGTTTGCTTAATCTACAAAACATAAAGCAAGGAAATAATTGATATCCCAGACTTTGCAAGTGCTCTATGCAACAAATAAAAGGATAGAATGCAAGGACCACATGGAAAACTATAAGAAGGAAAATTGCCAAGATGATGATGACATTTTCTAAGAAAATGTCATCATATATTATAAAGCTTAAATTAAAGCAAGCATCTTTAGTGAAAATACATTATCAAAGAGAGCCACCACATGTGTTGATATTTTACAGACTGTTACATGAGAAATGATATATGATCTGAGTTTTGCATGATAGATGTTACACAAAATAACAAATAAAATACAAGCTTTGGATGCTATCATATTTTAAAGAAGAATGTGTAAGAAAAGATTTCTTATAAGCTGCAAAAGAGAGAGAAATAAGCTCAAGATTACCAAGAAAATGCCTAGTCTAGCTTGATTACTAGGTATAATTGGTTTACAAATGATCAGCTAACCCAGCTCATTGACATTCTGACCATGCCATCTTATTTGCTTTCCATTTTGTTATCCTTCGAATGTGCAAAATTTTAGCTTAGTTTAGAAATGCTCATTTCTAAATTTGTTGTCTTTGGTTTGACCATAAATCACCTCTATTTCTCATCTCAGTCATGCTTATGGTAAATATTTACACCCTCCATATTATTGACACAACCTTGTGACAGACTAGTTTCCTTAATTATTCTTCCTATGTCTTATGACTACAGCAATAATAAAAAAAAAAAAAAAAGCAAGGATTGCATCCTTACTTCATTTGGTTGTTCCAGCTCTGCTTAAAAATGTTTTCAAAATCTCTCTAGTATGATGTACATGATTCAAGCTAACAAAAAAGGTTTGTGCAAGGATTTCTGTTGGCCCTTGATTTATTATTGATATCTCATCTTCATTTATATTATTTATGGAAGTGCTTTAAAATGCTCCTTCAATTATTAAAGTAGAATTTCGTACCACCGGTTAGCATCACATAACCATACATCACGATAGTCTCTAATTGAGAAAATCAACATAAATCTCAATTCTAAACTTAATCATCGGGCTTAATAATCTCATCAGAGCAAAATGGATTACAAAAGATTCAGAGTTTCAGAGCATTTTACCATAACTCCTCAAACCAATGCCCAGCCTCTGTGGATTGGCAGTGCATTCCTAGACACAACTTTGGGCAAGAGAGAGGCCTAAGGAACCTACAAGGTAGTTGGTTAGCAAAGATCAACCTTATGGCTTATGTTATTAAAATCACGCAATACGACAACAGCCCTTGAATATTCCTTCTGGGTTGGAAGGAGCCTAAAAGGGAACTAGATAGTTTTTAATGCACAAATTATAGATTGGAGCAGGGAAAATATTGTAATGTTGTCAATCAATTTCATCATAAAGCAAGCCATCCCTTGGTGTGACCCAACCAAATCAATAAACCATTCATCTGGCTCACATTTCTCACATAGCATTGCTTCCTCGTGCAAGTCATCTAATACCTCTCCACTCCCCTTAACACAAGAATGCACATAGATAGATACATAGATAGCAAAGCTTCCCTTTTCAAAATCTACCAAATTACTTCAAGGCCCATCCGTCATAAATGGCTTTTCCACTAGCATTATCATGTGGAGGCCTGGCCTCCCCTTTAGATGTTTATGAAGTGCCTAGGCACTGGGAAAATAGCCTTTACAACAATCATTCTTTTTTCTAAAGAAGAAAAAGAACAAAATAAGTGAAACAGCCTACTTTATCCCATAAAATCCCATACTTATGTTGGTGTTTGATGTCATGACATCTTACCCTTTGAACCTTTTTAAAGGCTCCTTGTAATTCTCTTGCATCTAATTGAACCAATGTTACAAGTGCATTTATTATGATCTTAAAAGTGCTGTCCAAAAAGAATCCTCATTTACTAGCTTTTAAATATACTCTCCGCTTCCTAACTCATCACATTTCATTTTAGTTGAATTGAAATCACTCTTAATGTACTTTTTATAAACACACTCTCTCCCCCTTCCCCTTTTGATTAACATTTTTCTTGCCTTTTCTCAAGCATGATCTTTTTCTTGGACTATTTTAAGATGCAAAGTTAGCCTTATGAATAAGGTCCACAAAAATGGTATTGAGAACTATATCGATATATTGCATGTTCGATATGGTGTTGGTATGATAATATGTACTCTACACCACAATAAAGTGCCATTACTTTTTTCACTCCGAACGATACAACCACTCAAAATCAAGTTGTGCTGGTCAGTATCAAATAATACGGGACATTTCTGCTTGATTTGAACTTGATTTGAACTGTTCATACTGAATCAAATCTTGGTACCATATCAATATGGTACAAATCAGTACTGCATACCTTATTTACTAACTTTTATGCTTTTTTTAACCTCTTTAGACGTACAACTATACTTGCATATATTTTTGTTATTAATTAAACTAGAATTTTAGATTATTATTAATCTTATTTCCAACCTTAGAATTCTTAGACTATTTAAGAAATTGCACCTTTGTCAATACAACCATGTCTGACTTGGTTATTATATTTCTCTACATAACCTCTTTAACACCAATGAATATCTTTATTTGTTTCTAAATAACTTTTCTCACTATTCCACCAATTTTCTATATAAGCATGTCTTAACACAATATAGCACGCAAGATTTCTCTTTTCACGAGATCTTGAAATTCCTACCATGTTTGCTTGCTATATAAGTTTAACTTAACCTCTTTTTCATGAATGCACTTTCTCTTCTCCATTGACTTTAACACTTATACTTCTTGCTCCAGCTTTACATAACCAACCCATGCCAACATCTTAAGCTTTTAAAACTTAATGATGTAAAAACTTAAATCTGGAAGGCAAGGCTTAGGACTTTTAAAGTACATACCAGAAGCTCCAGCCAAAGTAAACGCAAAAGGACCTTAATTTTATGTGGTAAAATTATCATGGGAATGTTGAAGGCATCCAAATCAACTAAATACATGATTATAGCTGCTGTAGATGTTCATTAAGCAAGACCATGGTCGGCTAAACCAACCCAAACCGACCGATTTTAGGTGAACCGAATCGGACTGGCCGGGAACCGGATTGGTTGGGCAAGTCAATTCGGTACATGGGTTCCAGACTAAGGTGCTACGGGTTGTGAGTTTGGATCCATTGAATGGATCCATTTATTAAATATAAAAGCCCATCGATTCACCCTACTGTTAATTTTCACAATTAAAACCCTAGCCAGTCATTTGCCCTTCGTCTCTCCCATACGATGCACTAACCCTATTTCCTGGTGCTTGCTTATCTTCCTCTTCACTCATTTCAACCCTCATCAACGTCTGTCTTTTCACCGGTCATCATCTTCACCCACATCGCTTGCTCATCGTACGCGTCTCCCCGCTCTCCTTCCTTTCTCTCCTATCTTTGGTCTACTCGTTGTCGTTGGCCTTCTTCTGTTCACTGCGGTTCGGCATGGCACATACCCATACCTTACTGAACTGGTCATCAGCTGCTACAGGGTGCCGGTCCAATTTGGCAAACCCTAAGCAAGACAACCTGCAAAATCAAACTAGCTGGACAGCATTTTAACTATAATATGAGTAAAAAGGGGGTAAGCACCATATGAAAAAGATTAGGTCATTGTAGTGAATAACTTTAAAAAAAAACAAGGCTCATAAAAGTACCCATTCTACAAACTAGAATTAGTCAATGAAATGATAACAATCAAACACAAAACTAACACAGTACAGTTCACTCTGTTATGCATCAGACTTCTCCCTAAGTAGATTTTCTCCCCACCAAACTCATCAAAAATTAATGTTAAGAACGCATGACATCATAAAATATTGCAGGTATCACAACATGAAGTGCAATAATATGTTATCATGCATGTGTATTGAAGAATCATGAAGCAATAACCAATGTAAGTTCCAGAAAGGTGAAAATGGCAGGTGTTAGGGGTTTAAAAAGGATAAAGAAAAACCAATGTAAAATTGTAACAGGACCCAACAACAATCGCTTCATCACAGATTCACTCACTGAAACTGGAATTTAGATCCCTTGCAGCAATTCTGGATTTATCAACAACTAGCAACTGCTGAGCAAGCATCTGATCGTGAACCAGTGTAAATGCTGCAGTTGATAATTAAACACTGAAGTATTTCATGGGGCATGCCCTTCGTGAAATGATATGGATCAACCTTGGTCTTGGTGCCTTTGATTGAGGAAAACAATCATAAATTAATTGACCAAGACAAAGTATTCAAAAGCAGGTTCTAAAAAGACAAAGACATATTTCTCTTCGTTAAGTTAATGCATTTTTTGTTTAATAATACATATATCTCTATAGCACACACCTGCCAAAACTACATATAAAAAATAGGCACTAATTGTTTGTTCTGATATTTCAGAGTATTCATTACACAACAAAGTTTGAAGCAGTATAACAGTAATTATATGTCAAAATAGATTATCTAAATACCCACTTGATAATTCCTAATTAGGAAGGATGACTTGAATTGGATATGGAATATTGAAGTGTAAAGGCTACTTACAAATTCAGAAATGAATTGGTGACATGCCAGCATTTCAACCATATAATCACAAAGGAGGAGAAACACACAGGGTAAGGTTGTGATTTAGAAACATTACAAAATTCTTTTAGATTTTTTAAGATCATGGATTTCGTAGATATTTCAAGAAGACCCAAAAGAAATCCTCAGAAATATACTAGCTTTAAGGTGGCAGCATCAACAACCTATAGGATCAAAGTAATAGCAAATATGTGTGTCAGTCATGGAAATCAAAGAGATTTCCCCTCAAAAAAGGAAATCAACAGAAAGATACTAGCTTTAAGATGACAATTTCAATGAATTGTAGGACTAAAGTAATTGGAAATATTAGTCACAGGATATAGGGATTCATATGAATTTCAAGAAAAACCAAAAGAAATCACCAGAAGCTACTTCCTTTAAGATGACAATATCAATTATTTCATTATTTGTACAACTGAAGTAATTGCAAATATTTGTGGCAAAGAAATGAAATCATACAAATTTCTACAAAATCCATAAGAAATCACCAGAAATATACTTACTTTAATATTACAATATCATCAACTAAAAGCGTTAAAGCAACCGAAGATACCTACATGTCAGTAGAAATTCATTCAATTCGATTCGATGATCAATGTGTCATCAAGAAAAAGAAAACAGAACAAAACCAACTCTGAAAGAAACAACCACAGAGACATGACAGGTTAAATCTTACGGACAATTAGGGTTATCCTTCTCAAGAATAAATCTAGTTCTTGGAATTCTTGGAGAAAATGGGACAAGAAACTTGTTGAAAGAAAAAGCTAAATTCATGAAATAGATAAATTCTGCCTGCTAGAATGAAACTCTTGAATCAAGGAAAAGGGATTCCAGGAGTTTCTGAGCGATAAGGATGAAAGTGTTGGATGGCCAAGAACAGAGTTCTCGTCACTAATCAAAGGAGCCAGAGAAGAGAGACCAGGTTTATCCTGCTCGAGAATAAATCTAATTCTTGGAATTCTTGGACTAAACGGGAAAAAACTTTTTGAAAGAAAAGCTAAAATCAAGAAACAGATAAATCTAGAATGAAACCCTGGAGAGCTTACCAGCGAAGAACAGGGATTTGGTAAATTCCGATCAATGAGGACGAGAGGGTTGGTGGCCAAGAATTCCGTTCTCGTCGCCAATCAATGGCGCTGGAGAAGCGAGACCAAGGTAATCCTCCTCAAGAATAAATCTAATTCTTGAAGAAAACGTGACAAGAAACTTCTTGAAAGAGAATCTAAAATCAAGAAGCAGATAAATCTAGAATGAAACCAGCGAGGAAGAGGGATTCGGGGAGTTTCAAGCGTTGGGTGACCATTCTCATCGCCTATTTGATAGGTGACGGAAAAGAGAAAGCTGAACAAATCTAATTCTTGGAGAAAACGGGACAAGATACTTCTTGAAAGAAAATCTAAAATCAAGAAGAAAAAAAAAATCTAGAACGAAACCCTAGATGGCTTACCAGATTCGGTGCGGTTGGATTTCTCGAGTTCCGAGCGATGAGGACGAGAGGATTGGGCGGCCAAGAACGGAGTTCTCCTCGCTAATCGAAGGCGCCGGAGAAGAGAGATTAGTGTTATCCTGCTCAAGAATAAATCTATTTCTTGAAATTCTTGGAAAGAACGGGACAAGAAATTTTCTGAAAGAAGGCGCCAACAAATCTAGAAAGAAACTCTAGATGCGGCAGGAGTTCCTAGGATTGGGGAGCCACAGAGAACGCCAAAAACTCCGAGGGAGGGAAGCAGCGTCGAACCAAGGTAGGGGCGGGAGTATTTATAAAAGCGAGGCTGAGGCGGTTGGGAGTTCCGAAATTTGAACAAGCACAGACGCTGGAACTTGAACCGCACCGCGCGGGGTCGGATCGGGTGGGGTGCGGTTTTGCTCCAATTTTGGTTCAGCAAAAAGCGGATACTTTTATTTATTCAGCGGGCTTTTTTTATTTTTTATTTTTTTATTTATTCCGTGTTGGTCCGCGACTCCCTGGGCTTTTTAGAAAGTAAATATGGAAGGCTTAGGTTTTTTTTAAGACTTTCTTATATTTGGACTGTCCCTTTTTTTTTTTTTTTTTTTTCCTCCCCGATCCGCTCCAAGCCTAAACGCAATCTGATCCGATATCATCGTAACATTGATAATGCTATCATCAAAAAAAATCTAAACAATGGAATAATTTTAAATTTAATATTTATTATATCTAAAATATATCTCCTATAATTTTTAATTTATCATTAATAACAAATATTTTCTAACATCGATATAATATAATCCTTAATTTTTTGCATAAACTCTTCTCGCTTAACTAAATACTCATCTACCAGTATCTTAATATTTTCAATTTGAAAGAAAATAAATTATAAAGTACTGAGCATGACAGCCTAGCAAGGTAATCTAGATAATAATATTTAAACATATTTTTTTAGTGATCGAATATATTAATCAATCAACATATCTATTTAAGCATATAATAAAAATGAGTCCATATGTTACAAGTTTTAGTTTATTCTTAAATTATCCTATAAATTTGTTGCAATGTATCTTGACACCCTATCTAAATATATCCAAAATCATCACTCGTCATCAATCTTTACTAATGTGCAATTTCAATTACTAAGGTCCTAAGCAATGCATATCTAATCATAAATATTATTTAATATTTAACCTCCATTGTTACTTGATTCGACCAACATATATCCTCCATTAGCCACTAGATTTAAATACATGTTTAACTTTCACCAATAGCATACCAATCAATACATATTTCTCATTGAACATAGGTATTAACTAATATTTAGTCCTTACAAGTATAGAATTCCAATCATATATATTTTGTTATCAGTCATAGATATCTAACATAGTGCACATTGAAATCTTAATTAATTAAGCTTCAGTTTCAATCATTTTTTTCACTCTTAAATCCACATAAACCTTGAAGCCATCCTACCTTTTTAACTTTTGAAATCCATAATTAGTATGGATCCAATGATGGAACGAGTCACTGGATCTAAACTTGACTACATATAAGTCTGACCAAGTCCAACTGCACGCGCGCACACCCACATAATCATAAGTGATAAATATAATGATCCATTAATCACATCTTCATAAGCATGACAATATATATCATTTCTTAAACTGATAAACATAATCAAATACCAAAGTTCATGGCATGATATCCGATAGCATAATAATTTGCATTTTATAAATCCATAAAATCCACATTTATATATTAATTAATTACAACTTATCTAATAACAATATATAAAGTTCAAAGAGACGAGTCATCAATTGCCTAATAGGTACGAGTAACAATAATCTTAATCAACTTTGATTACTCCATTCAAAGCCCATCATAAATATTTTAATTAGCATATAATTAGGATTTTAATTAATATCCTGAATATAGAACATTTTCGAACCAAATAGTCTATTGTTCTAAGAAAATTTCTACCCAAGATCAAAAGCAATGACACTAAAAAAAACATCAACTTGATAGAGAATTTGAAATTGATCTAGTTCAATGGCATCCATAAAGGTTAAGATAGAGACCGATACATATAACTCCTTCCTCAAGGTCACTCTTAAACATGGTTCTAAGGTCCAAAGTGGGACCTAGTATGAGGGTACCCATAGAGAGAGAAAAAAGAAAAGAGAAGAGAAAGAAGAGAGAAAGGACGATGAAAAGATAAGAGAAAGAAAGTGAGAGGAGAATAGACCAATCGTTCCTCTCATCTCAAATAAGAAAGGGTCTTGTTCCTTCATTTCTCTCTCTTTAGAATAAAAGAAGGAAAGTGACAATGTTGCATTGATAATCAGCCAAGATCAATGGCCACCAATCACAAAGGCGGTCAATGATAAGTGGTACTCATTAATAGATTGTTAGCCTCGAAAATAGGGTCATATAAGAATCAATGGCAATAAATCACTCAATATGGATAAAAGAGCAGCAAAGAAGGCTCAAAAACGGCCTTGTACTCTAAGAAACCTTCACGATCATGATTTGATTATTCATTAAAAATAAATAAGAAAAAAAAAAAAAAAGGAAGTAGAGGTATCGGCTTGCTTCTACCATTGTCAATGGCCTACTAGCATGAGTAGACAAGGAAGAGAAAAAAGAAGAGAGGAAGGGCTTATCTAACATTAGCAGCTCCTTCAACAATATATATAATTTTTTAAAGAAATTCTCAACTTGTTAGCTTTCAAGTTTCTTAATAGTGGCCGGCGATATGGCTTGGAAATAGAGGATCTAGAGCGTAAATTGAGAGAAATTCTTGATAATTATTAAATCTTTGATTTGATGGGCGATCAATAGTTTCAATCATCAATCTTTACCATCTTATTATCACTTCTCTTAACTCATTGAGACAAAGTCTATTCATTTCTCTCTTTATCCTTTTAATTGTCAAATAAATTAGGTTTTATTGCTTCTAATCAGCTTCCCCAAAGTTTAAGCTTTACAAACATATCACTTTTTTATCTAAGCAAAATATCATAAAGCTGTAGAAATTGTTGGTTCTAATAGTATCAATGACTACCTTAAAAAAAGGATTCTTATAACCTAAGATCGTATTTAGTTAGCGAAATTTTTTCAAATACACATAAAAGAATCCCAATTTCCATGTTTTGTATGCCTCAAGAATCTAATGCGGGGCATTTGGAATTCTGCGGATATCCATTTTTCTCACAGTCTGCGGGAATTTGAATTCCTTGGATAATCTTAAATTTTTGGTGGTATCTATTTTTACGAGATAAAAATACTCTTATTGTACCAAATTTTGATTGATTTTATTTTTACCGATCAGTAAAAATAAAGGGATAATTTTATAATCATCTTCAAATATCTGCTTACTTTCAGACATGCATCAAATACAAATTTACACAACTTGCAGCATCCTTCGGTGCAAAACTAATGGCTTTGTTTTTTTTTTTATTATTATTATTATTTTTTTTTTTAACCTTACGGGCATCATATTTTTGGATGTCTTCCGGGGAAGTGTTGCCTTATGTTTTTTTACCCTCATAGATATCGTGCAAAGACTGATTCTTATTGAAACATATAATCAGACGTCAACATCTCAAGTAAAATCCAAACGATGCAAGCGTTCGTCAGCGAACCAGCAAGTTGCGCTAACCTCTTTCGCTGGCCTCTCCTTGCAAGACGCAACCGAGCTTAGCTTGAAACCTGAACTATTCCCCCCTGAAAATTTTTGTCCGAACCTACACGCGCTCGCTATCACGTCGGCCTTGCTTGCCGCCACCCTCAACTGCAGTCGATGAGCTTTCAGGCGTCAGACGCTCAACGGGAGCAGCTCAGCCGCCCCTAGTCAAATTGCAGAACCAATAGCGAGACTGCCGGATTTAAATAAAAAAAAAAAAAAATCCAAGTACAAACGCCGTGACCGTGGCAAGCGTAGCAACTAGAACGTGGCAACGCGACTCCCCTTCATCAACCCACCCTATAATCCAGCGGCAAATCCATCTCCATAGCTGAAGCCCAGTTCCAAGGGTCAGCCCCGGGCGGCCCCTTGGCTCTCTCGCCTCCCGGGGTAGCGCTGCCGGGTAGCCTAACCGAGGCGCCCACTAAATGACATGAGTTCACCTCGGGTTGTGCCTTGTCAAGCCGATCACTTTCTTGTTACGTGGCATAACACCTGCCGGCTACCGCTAATTCCCCAAAGCAAATAATTTTATCTCAGGGATTCCCGCAAACCCCAGGGGCGATTCTAGAACTTAGCTCTCCGTAAATAACGGGGTTGACGAGGGGGATGACGGTCCTCGGCCATCCCGTTCCCAAATCAGCCTGAGCGAAGTCAAAAACCGAGTTCCATATCTCGTCGCTGGAATCACCCGATCTCGAGCTCCGGACTTCCGGAATCGGAAGCGGGGATGTCCATGGAGATGGCGCGCAGGAGGCCGCTGTCGATAAAGACGAGAATAGAGAACTTAGTCGAGGAAAAGGAGGGCGGTGAAGGAAAGGGGACGGCTAACGGTGAGACAACGGAGGACGAGGAGGAGCCGGTGAGCCCAGGTGGAAGGCTTTTCCAGCAGCCGCGTTTTAACTGCAACATCTTGGCGGTCATGGGGCTCGGCAAGCGGATAGATGTAGGCGTCGTCAAGGCTGGCCTGGAGGCCACCCTCCTCCGGCACCCACGATTTTCCAGCATCCAGGTAACGGCCGTTACGTAACGCTTCCTTCTTTTTTTTTCCTTTACCAAAAGAGAAGGAATTTCTTTTTCTTTTCTTTTCTTTTTTTTTTTTTTTGTTCCCCTTTGTGCCTTTGCGTGGCGTTGGTGGGTGGTGCGCGTTTCTCTCGAGCTTTTTTTTTTTTAATAAAAAAAGGTTAGCTTATTATTTTAATAATTTATTTAATTGAAAGAAGGGCAGCTTCCTCAGGGTGTCGGCAAGAGGGACCATTGTCTGGATAGGATCTGAGAACAAGGATCGATCAAATTTCCCTTTGCAATACTCATTATTTGGTTACATTATAATTTTTTTAAAAAATAAAATATCAAAAAAATGAGGTTAATTATTAAAATTAAAGATGTTTTGATCGTACCTTTGAGCTAGAAAATTTTGTGTTTGCATCGTTCGTTTAAAATATTTTATTTTAACGTAATATTAATATAATTCTAATTTTATTTGATACTATAACCATATTCATTATAGCTGTAATAATATAATCATAAATTAATATAGTATTGCTATTATTCAAGAAAAGGTTGAGAGTAGTTTGGTCCTTTTAATAACTTTGCCCTTTTTTTCGTCCTTTTCGTATAACCTGCTTTATCCCGAGTTTTAGTATGAAACATTTCCGGTATAACCTTTCCGGTATGTCTGGTATGTTTGGTTTGATCGGCACGGCACTTAGTGTTAAATAAAATAGATAGAATTATTCCAGAGATGGCAATTCCATTGCTAAAACTGGGCCTCAAAAATGGGTCGGTGCTTACCTGGAGGCTTGCGGGTTGGAACCAGCTCATCAACTGGAAATGGAGAGCAGGTGTTTACTTCGAGGCTTGGAATCGCCAAAGTAGTCGTGCTTTAATACCAACCGGGTGTCGTTCACCACGGCAGTTGTAGTGGTTGGCTTCAGCTGCTGGCCAACTGCTTGCTCCACAGTCATCTTTTAGGTAATCCATGGCATCAGAATGCAACTCTTTCGCTATCATTCTAATTAGCTTATTTTGGAGGGCTTTTCATTCTGAATGTCACGGTAGAATAGGATAGAACGGAACGGTGGTGAAAAATCTGGATGGCTCTGTGATTTAAATGTTAGAATTTATGAAATTTTGTTTGATGAAAATCATCATAAAAAATAATAGGATCATTCAGATTGGATCATCAAGATAAAATTAAATATATAAGCGGAAGCATACCTGAGTTCATATCGATCGATTACCTTTTAGAGTTAGAGCGGTTGGCCTTTCAGATCAACACGTTCACTTTAGAGAGAGTCTTTTAGTCTCTTTCAATGTTTTCTCTCTAATGATGGGATGTCAAAAAGAATATCTCTGTTCGTGCAATCTGAAAATCATGATCACTATATATATATAAATAACCTAATTTTATTTTTATTTTAACTCATCATAAAAATAAAAATAATTTCTTAAGTTTTTATACATTAAAAGCTCACATCTTATCAGATACGTTAAAGTTTAAATTATTGAATATTTAATTGATCACTTTTAATTAGATTTAAATTTATTTGACAGTCCATAATATATAATTATTCACATATAAGCTCAATATCGAATTAATGATCCAACATTAAAACCTCATTAAAATTCCCTTTGGGATTACATCACATTGAATCTGCTGATGTCCGTGCCTGCATTAATCTTGGTGGTGCCGGCCAATATGGGAGCTAGTGGGAGATACGTATAAGGCACGTAAAATGTTGCTACGTAGTACATTTATTTTCTTTCTTTTCTTGATCGAGCTTTTGAACGGTCAGATAAAGCATTAGGCGGACAAGGGGGGTGGCTCACCTTGTTTCAAGGTGTGGGGGGGGGGGGGGTTTAAAAGGAACTAGTTATCTGTGATCCTAGGTGCCTTAATTTCTACATTCCATCTTTAGATTTACTTGTATTGAAAATAATATCGCTGCATTTGCAATGTTTGTATTTGATCGGTTGATCTAGATAGTATGATCAACCAAGATGCTGAGATTATTATCTCCATTAACATTGTTATATAATGTTATCAGATTATGTATTGTTATACTATTACACTAAATTATTATATAATGTCACCCCATATAATTATCCTATCATTGTAATCATAATTATTATGTTGGTATATCTTCATATTATAATTATATTATCATTCTGTAGTTATATATAATATATTACTATGATATTAATTATTATTTTTATCATAATATTTTATTATAGTTAATATTATTTTATAGTTATTGGAGAGAATGAGTGGTGATTGCAGTCTTTAAGGCTGCATTTGGGGCGGGAGTGCAGTCATTTTTTGACTGTATATTTAATGAAAAACTCTTTGGATATCTCTCGTTGTCTATATCTGATCTAGTTGCAAGTAAACGGAGATCTGCATCAAACTGTCTATAATTGCAGTGCAGTATTATTTGAAGCTCAGATCCAGGTAATCAAATGATCCTGAAATAAATTCATGAAAAGGAAAAAAATATATTTATTTTTTATCAAAAAAGTGAAAGAAAATATTGATACTGGTGGCGAGTACTACGGTAAAAGTAGAGATGATGCTGGTCAAAGGTTCAAAGGATGGGAACTTCAAACCGAGAGAGATCTCAGTAGGTGCAGCGAGCTGTAGATTAAAGTATGCGAGGTAGGTCCAACAAACGGCACCAGCTGTTGTCATTCTTTAATGGAATCGGTTGGTGTTTTGATATTTTATTCTCTGTGTCTTCCAGACAGCCAGACACTTTGACAGTTGGATTTTCCTCTCCTTGACCAAAAAAAAAAAAAAAGTTTCAATTTTGTCTGTTCCGCTGGAATAATAAATAATAAAATATTTATGAGTATTATTAAAAATAATATTTATTACATAAGTGTTTTATATTGATATATATATATATATATATATATATATATATATATATATATATATATATATGTAAAATTATATAAATATTAGAGACAAATATTTATAAAAAATTTTATAATTCTCAGATAGAATTTTATTTTTAGAAATAACTATTCAAGAGAGGTATTTGTGAAAATTTGAAATATTATATTAAAATTATTATATTTTAAGATTCTGAGAGGTTTCAGAGTGCTAGGTTTTGTGAAAGGATGGAAGGGTAGGGCCGTAGAAAACCCCATACGTAAGGGGACGGAGAGTTATCGGTATTTAGAAGGAACCGCTAGCTGGCGGCGTGGGCGTGGAGCGAAAGATCATGTGGCTCTTCGAATCTCGCACATGTACGTTTAATTTTTGTCCCCTTCCGCTGCTGTGGTCTGTGAATCACTTGAATGACTTGTGGCTGAGAGCTCCGAATGGAGAAAAAGCAGAGGTAAACGATGAGATAATTATGTAATAAGAATTTTAAAAACTGAGCAGATTGATCGTTATCGAGATGGTCGTAAATTTTGTTCTCTCTTATCATCAAGTGGAAGGAAAATAACGGAACTTTTTTTTTTTTAATCTTTATCGATATGTAAGAATCCAAGATGTCATGTAGAAAGGAGAGGAGAATGTTAACATAATAATAATAATAATAGTAAAGCTACGGATGATTAGTCTCATGTATAGGACGAAGCACCGTAGACGACAGACAACAGCATTTATGAGAATAGGCAGTGATAAGTGTCGGTGTAAGCCAGCCAATATGTGGGATCAAGAGATTAATGATCCACTTGTCATTTAGCTACTCGTCGTGGATGGGCATTTAAGTTCGGATGCGTGCGTTTGCTGTGTAGGCGCTCTTCACGGCGCACAAACTCGGAGAGGGAGAAACATGTGGTTCTCGTGCATTTCAAACGCCTTTTAAAGCGGGATGGATGTAAGTACGAATTATTGTAATTTTTCAAAAATAAAAAAAACTAAAATTGCCAATAACCATCTTATATTTATTAAATGAAAATGCTTACTTCAAATTTTAAACTAGTATAAATTTTTCTAGGATATAAATAGCTATTCTAGGTCATTAATTATGATTATATTGCTAATATTGTTAGTATAAATTTATTCGGACGGATATCTTATTTAAATAAATGTATTTCTTAGACACAGCTTTGGAATTAATTTTTGATTTTTTTTAAAACTTTTATTTTGTTTTTATATTTTTGCATTGGCTATATTACGATTCAAATGGATTTTTTTTTTTTTTTTCCTCCAAGCATGCAAGCTTATCGAGAGAAAATTAGAATCTGGACATTGTATCTTGCAAATTTTTCAAATAGCTATCTGTATTTTATTTAAAAATCAGTCTTTGCAACGGTATATAGATCTTGCACAAATAAACTTTATTCTTTCATTAATATTTTTCATCAATTTTACAATCAAAGTAATTTTTAAGCCAATGACTAACTTGCAGTTTTTTTTTTTTATTTCATTATCCATGTTTCTCCAACTTCACAAAGGGCCTTTTGTTGATTGATTATGATCTTTAAATGAAATGCAACGGTGATCATAATTTCTGCAGCACATCATAAGCTAAGATTATTGAGATACAAGGCCACATGTCTAGCATCAGTCTGGTGAGGATTAGATATATTAATGATTTTATAAACATATTTTTCTAAACTTTTTTATTTAAATATAAATTATTATTATTATTATTATTACTATTTTCTTAATCCTTTCTTTCATTCCTTCCCCTCTAATCCAAAGGTCCAAACATATCTAAAATATTTTGATAAAGTGTTCAACCTGCCGACGTTCTTTCTATCCTCATAAATCGAAAGCTCGTTGTGCATGTTGCATTGAGTAAATTCACCAGGATTACTCGCTCATGGATGTGAGCGCAAGATGCGGACATGCGAGTCACATCACTTCATTTGGCATCTATTCGAAGCTAGAGGTTGCATTACATCGACCATCGACTTACTCTCTACTAGTATCATATTTGGTGCGTCTACGTCGAAGCAAGACAATTTCGCACTCATCCGTCTCTCGCCCGCACAAAGCAACGAGAACCATCTCTCTTTCTTCGGACAAAACAAATCCATCTCGCTTGAGCTGTAAGCAATGTGGCTGAGCAAATCGTGTCAGATGTGACTCGTTGAAATCCAGCATGCGAGTTGGATAATATGGTTGCCAACGGGTTTGGTTGCTAAAAATCTATAGTATTTTAAATTTATTATCTCGGTAAATTAAATGGAGGTTGAAAATTTTTGTTCATCAACAAGAGGTGTTGTGATTAAAACAGGAGACTCCCCGGACGATCATGGACGGGCGGGACTAACCTTGGTACTGGACAGGTGTTGGACGAGAAGAAGCCGAGATGGGTCCGGACCAAGGTGGTCGTGGAGGATCACATCACCATCCCGGAGCTGGACCCAGACGCCACCTCTGCCAACCCGGACAAGGCGGTGGAGGACTACGTGGCCTCCCTCTCCGCCACCACCCTGGACCTCTCCCGACCCCTCTGGGAGCTTCACATTCTCAACTTTGCCACCTCCGAGGCCGCAGCCGTGGCGGTTCTCCGCATGCACCATTCCCTCGGCGATGGCATCTCCCTCATATCCCTCCTCCTCGCCTGCACTCGCCAGTGCTCCAACCCCGACGCCCTTCCCTCCCTCCCTGATGCCCGCCGCTCCACCTCCGCCGCCACCAATCCCCCCGGCCTTCTCGCTTTCCTCCTATGGGTTTGTGCCGGGCTGGTCCTTGCTTGGCACACTCTCGTGGACGTGGTCCTCTTCGTCGCCACTGCTGCCTTCCTCAAGGACACCCGGACGCCGCTGATGGGCATGGAAGGCGTCGAGTTCCACCCGAAACGGTTCGTGCATCGCAACTTGAGCCTCGACGACATCAAGGATATCAAGAACGCCATGAATTGTGTAAGCCTACATTCTTCTGTTGCCCAACTCGTCGAACAAGTATTAAACACCTGGCTAACGCTCACACAACGGATTCAAATTTTCTAAACTCTCAGACTATAAATGATGTGCTAATGGGGATCATGTCGGCGGGAGTCTCTCGATATCTTGAAAGGAGATACGGTGACACAAAAACTATGATTAAGACTATGCATCTGTTCATCATGCTAGCCTTTGTTCTGTTGCTAATTAGGTGATGCTCAGGTGAGAGTGATGATACGAAGAAGAAGAAGAAGGGATTGCCGGCAAACATTCGACTGAGAACAACGCTGCTTGTTAACGTTAGACCGACTCCGGGGATCCATGTGAGTGTGTTCTTCTTTCTCCTGCTTCGGACTTGGGTTATGATGAGGTCTTCTTGTTCGTAATGAATTTGTGGATTATAAGTAGGCTTTGGCTGAGATGATGGAGAAGGGAAAAGGTGGGGCCAAATGGGGGAATTTGCTGGGTTACATTCTTCTCCGGTTTCCGATTGCCATCTACCAAGATCCTCTGGAGTATGTTCGGAGAGGAAAGGCGGTTGCAGACCGAAAGAAAAACTCTTTGGAAGCAGTCTCCACGTATTGGAGTGCTTGGGTGATTGCCAAAATCTTGGGTATTAAGGTATGGTTCTTATAATATACCCATCACTCATTTAATTAAAGATCTTGATTCATGAGCTGACCCTTTTGTATATTTTGGGTTTCATTGATTTATCTGTTTACTTAATACTTTACCTCGGGGAAAAGCAGTAAAACGAACCAGTCATTTTTTTCCTGCTACCAATAGGATGGTGACTCAAACAACTCCACTTGGATTGTCCTATTTTCCACTCTTTATTTTTTTTAAAAAAAATCACACATCTATTTACAAGCATTCAAATACTGTGATTAGGATGATAATGTCATTATTTATACCACCTTATTGTTCCAACTTGTTTTAAAAAAAGGGAAGTAGATCTTCTCATAATGGCTTTCAAGTAGTCCTGGAACTTGATTAAATAGCGTAACCAGATAACCTAAGAGCTGTTGATATCCTAATGCTTCGGTCGTTGAAAATAATGCTGATGTGGTGATTGGGCTTAGCAAAAATGTTGTGGTTACTATGCACTGTTCATCAACACTATATATATATATATATTTTAATCTATGGGCTTCTCTTTTTAGACTTATTAGAGAGCTGAGTTGAGTTACGATTTATGCTTCAAACTTATGGTGGTCTTCTTTCTTTCATTCCTTCTTCTTTCTGTACATGTTTGTAGCTTAAATGCAAGGTCCATTCTCATGTCTGTTATTTCCCTTGTTCTATAGTTTTCTGAAGTGTAATATTTGAATACATCTAGTGGCCCTTGTCTTTATAAACAACAGGTAGCAGCTGCCCTGTGTTACAGAGTGCTAACTAATACAACAATATCATTCTCAAATATTGTTGGCCCAGTTGAGAAGATTGAGTTTTACGGCCATCCAGTGGTCTACATCGCACCCAGTGTTTATGGACACCCTCATGTAAGTGACCTCTAAACAATTTTCAAAGAGAAGTTAGGTTATCTTTTGTTATATGCAAACATCTATTTAAGTTGATAATTAGTGTTGTAATATTCTTCTTTTTGATCTGATGGTTAATGATTAATTTGCCCATAGATTCCATCAGTGAATCATCATAAAAAAGCAATTATAATTTTAGAGATGTAGAAGAAGTGGCCACTCATTGCAATTGCAAGGGATTCTCGGTGTCCATGATCTTACTGTCATTTGATATGAATTTGTAATTTTGAACAGGGATCTCTAATATGTAGCATATTATTTTTCATTTACTTATCATGGTTTCTCAAGCATAAGACAACCATAAGCATCCTCATTGTCACTTGTTTGATCACTTCAGTTGGAATTTTAACAGGCCGTCACTGTTCATTTCCAAAGTTATGTGAACACAATGAAGACAGTTCTAGCAGTGGATGAGTTGACGGTACCGGATCCTTACCAGCTTCTGGATGACTTGGCCGAATCTCTTAGGCTTATGAAGGACTCAATTGCAACAAGATCATAGAGGACTAAGTTGATCTTCTCAGATTGACAGTCTTCAGCAGAATAGTTGCAATACAGGCTTCGAGATTTTCATTCTATTATTGGTTCTGTAGTGTATCAATGGCTATGTGAATCTTCGCAATTGGGAAAAAATAATAGAAAGAACATGGGAAGTTTTATGATTGCTTGATGCCTTCTTTTACTTGTTTTGTGTATTCTATCTTGCAATTTGGTGGCCGAAAGGGTTGCTCCAGTCAGAAGCACTTCATGGGCTTTTGATAGACACATCTAATAGTTAGTGGTGAACTAGTGTTAATGTGGCGTTGGAAATAGTAAGCAAGCCGCTAACGTAGAGCATGCATCTCAAAATTAGATGCTTCATCCTCCTGAAAGAGAAAAAAAAAAAAAGGATTCATAATATCATGAAATATAAGACAGTCCTCCCAAGTGTTAAAAACATAGCTTAACAAAATTGATCCTCAACCCAAAACAAAAGCACCTGATCAGGGATTGGTGCAGTCTAAAATATGTACTGGATCAATATTTTGAAACCAAAATTTAGACCAGTTTCAGGGGCGCTAGTCAAATGAGGATAAAGAAAGACAAAAAAGAAACAATAGAAATCATATGCAAATTTATTTCTTGATCATGCACTAAATATGTCATTAAAAAATTTATTTACTTAGCTATACATAAAACATATTCCATACCATCAACAATCTACTTGGATATTGGCAAAATTTTATAATATTTTTATCCGTTTATAGGATAGTGCTGTAAATAACAACAATTGTAAAGCTATAAGATATATAAGAGCGTTGAAGGGTTGGCTTTGAATTATGGCTTTTTAAAAAAATTAAAAAAAAAATGATAGCTGAACCCACTTACCTAAATATCTGGCAATGTCTTTGATCTGCTAATGCTGCCGCTATTAAGTTTAACAATGACATCCAACAAAAGGAAAAAGAATTAGAGAACAATATCATCATTGTTTTTTTTTTTTTTTTTTGGCAGAAACGAAAGAAAGATTCATATCTCTAGTATGATTTCATCGATTAAGAAGCTAGCCTGCTTTTGACGATGGTGTCCATGTTGTCCGTCATCAATTAGTAGGTGATGGTTCACATGTAGTTGTCAATCTAATGTTAATATTTTAGATTAAGCCTATCTGAAGACCTGTGTGCCGTCATACTAGTTCACCTGCTTGACATTTCTAGAAGAGGAGTGCAAGAGCATCAATGACTGGAAGATATCGCATTGTCTGTTATTATTATTATTTTTAATTTGGTGTTAGTAATTTGCATGGGAGTTGTCAAAGTGGATTCCTTGGCCCTTGAATATTTGAAGCACTATTAGATTTTTTTTTAAAATTTTCTGTTGAACATATTTTGATTTGTGGGATAGTTTTTTCAGATGCTAGCGTTAGGGCAGTGGAAGAATAATACCTGTTAATTAGATCAAGAGGACTTTATAGAAATATTTGGTATAATTTGTTAGAAAGATTCCGGGGAAAGCGTTGATTACATTCATGTCATGATTGATTAAGTAATCTACTGACATATGGTAATACTAAAATATATGTATTTGGCTTCATATATGTAGCCATGATCTTGTATTGTTTCAGAGAAAATGAAATTAGATGGGTAACTCCTATTTTATATATATATATATATATATATATGTGTGCGTGTGTTGTCTCAAACTTTTTCAGTGGTCTCTTAAGAGCTTCCTTTCACTCGTATGGTTTCTTTTGATCCAATTAGACGGTCCATTTTCATATACCGGACTTCTCATACACAATAAATTTCGATGCATTTTGTGATGATCAGTTCCTAATCATGTCTTAGCGGTTATGATCATCTTTAATAAGACTTGGAATTAGACAACATGTAGGTGATGGAGGCAAGGTGCCTTCAATAACTGATTGATTATTCCACATGCCCCCCATTTGAAGCAAATTTAACATCAAATCCTGCTAGCATTACCCCACAAGTCCATTTTTCAATCATAGTACATTACTCCATTTCAGCGGACTTAAAAAGAAACATTATTCTAGGAATGTGGTGTTCTTTTTTTTGGTCGAATTTGTCTTCAGACAATTTGTAGTGTCATTTTTATAACTACATTCTATGCGTTAAGGAGCTAATCATTTTCTGTGATTCAATTGCTATGTCCCCTGTTTCTCCTTAGATGTAAGTCAAATGACGCCTACTGTAACGGAAGTGTTTGAGATCTGTGTTGCTATTAAACAAGGCCCCCAAACACGGGGAACACTTTTTTTTTTTTTTTTTCTTCAGTATTTTACCCAGTCACGTGAACTTAATAAAACCCATAGATTCAGTGCAAGCAAGTGCTCTTACAACGATGTATTCTAGTTTCTTCATATTTAGTACGGCAGTTGACTATTAAAAAGAGAAAGGGTTTAATAACAAAAAAATATACCCAGAAAAAAAGAAAAGAAAAAAAAAAAAAAAAGCCCATCAATTGCGCTAGCAGTAACTCTTAACTCGATTTATAATGGTGCTGCGTCACAAGAACGCTGTGCTGTCATAAATAAGGCAGTTAACTCTGTTCTCTCTCCTTCTCTATCTCTCGCGCGCGCTGGAGGAGGCTGTGGGTTAACCCTGCCACACGGCAAGAGTTTCTACCATGAGCTAAAAAAAACACCAAATATCATAGGTTTGTTTCCTTGTTAATTAATTGTACATTTTCATTGATAAAAAGCATCATTAGTTTGATAAAGAAGCTGGTGGCACGTTACTGTATATTTTTCTCTCTGAACCTAAATGAAACCGACATCAAAGCTCCTTAAATAGCCACCAAGTTGGTTAAAGGTCAATGCTGTCACAGATTCCTTTGGTGCAAGAATCACCAGTAGGATGGCGCGCGTTATCGCTAATATCCAAAGGGGCAGACCACGGCGTACGCGTGTAAAAATTTTATAATCTTAATGGAACTACGAAGCCGTGGTTCACAGGCAACCCTAGCTACTGAGCTCAGGACAAAATTGTCCTCCGTCAGGAATATTGCCTACCACATCACCGGTCCAGTTCAGCATAGCAATCATCATAATGTAACAAAAGACACCAAAGCCAATTCACATGCATCCATTTTGTTGTACATGCACATTAGAAGCACCCAAACTAATGACTTGCTTTTAGCCAATATTTTGTTATAACATCTATTGATTTTTCACGGTTTCGCAAGAGGAGAGTAAAAGACCTCTTCATGTAGACATTGTTATTAATTCATAAAAATACTTCAGGATCCAAATCTGATACCAATAGAAAAAAGAAAAGAAAAAAAAAATTATAATGATTCCTTGCACCAGAGACGGTGCTTGCATTCCCTCTGCAGTGATCCTTTTTGTCACGTGGTGGCTTAGCTGTAAGACAGCTTTCTTTTATATGAAACTTGGGCCTAGTGGCATTATTCTTATTTCTTATTTTACAAATATTATTATAATACATAAATAATAATTTTATAAAATAATGTTGTCATTAATTACTCTTCTACGTATGATGGCAGTTCGTCGCATCCATCGCTTCAAACCGTAATCTAACGGCTTTGAACCGGATCGGTTCAAGCGAGTGTCACCAGCATTTAAACTGATGTGATCTCACCCGCTCTCCCTCTTCCCTTCCCTCCCACCTCTATCTTCTCCGGAATATTGCTTGCAATTAATTTTTCGACTCTCGCCCCTTCCTCCCTCAGATCTAGAGAGAGAGAAAAAAGAAAAAAAAAAAAGACTATGGCCCCCGGTCCCGCGCTCCAACCACTCCTCACGTCACTATTCTTATCGCCACCCAAAATTTAGTACTCTTATTTCTTAAAATTCAAGCGACGGCTACCTCCCACCCTCCTCCTCCTCCTCCTCCTCCTCCTCCTCCACTTTTCCCTCTTTGAATCTTCTCAACTTCTATACCTCTCTTCCCACTTGCTCTCTAATAGTACTTGGGAAAGTTGTCGGTCATGGGGCGCGGTTTGCTCGCCCTGATCCTCATCCTTGGGGTTGCCGTCGGGGCCACCCGTGCGCAGAGCTGCGACGACCCGCTCCCTGCGGCTCTCAGCAATTATTCAGGCCTTGCATGCTCGCCCGTCTGGAATAATTTCATTCTCAGGGTAATTATATCTCCACTGCATTGCATCTTTCATCTCTTTTCTTTACTTATCCCGGATAAAATCCTATATGTGGACAATGTGATGGATCTTTAGTTAGGATTTGCAACTATGGTGGTCGACCCATTTTCAAGTGCTCAGATCTGGCCACTTCTATTGCTCATGAAGTGGCATTTGTATGAAGTATCGGCCATGGGAAGAGATTACAGTGATTCTTTGGTTTCGTGAAGTGGAATGTGAAGCTTTTGGTGTTGTAGGGTTAGAAAGAAAGGAATTATTTGAATGGGCGAGGACATGATGCAATACAGGAATTGTTGAAAATATTCATGTGTAATGTGAGACTTGAGGATCTGAAGTTGGATTTGGTCTACAGGCTTATTATATTCAGGGCATAGGACCAAGTGATGTATAATTACTGCAAGCTTTAGCTAAATTACAAAAACACCATTAATTAAGATAATAGTAATTTTGATATTTTTATATAAATTTTTATATTTTAAAATTATATTGAATGAATCAGAAGTTAATTTTGAATCAAGAATATATTTGTAAATATTTAATCAATATTTATCTCTTTTATTTTCTTAAAAAAAATTAGTATCCTACAAGAATTGAGAAGTTTATTGGTTTTAAAAGATTAGAATCCTATAAAAAATAGTAACCTTTTTTTTAAGAAAATTTCTCTATAAATAGTGCTCAATTGAGATTTTTTGATAATAAATTAATAGTTCGGAAGAATGAAGAAGGTGAAGATTGAAGAATCAAGAAGATTAATGAAGCTCTTAAGCATCGTTTCTAATAATTTTATTTAGAGAGATAAGTAACCTAATCATAAGTTAGAGTAATTTATAAATTATTCATGATTATTAAAATAATTTTAAACCTTAATAAATAACTTGATCATAAATAGTATCAGAGCTGATCCGAATGTGCGAAAGTTGGTGGGTAAAAGGAAAGGACTAATCATAGGACAATAGTAGAGTCCTATTATGGCTCTATGGCACCAACGATATAGCTCGGGATAAATCGTGGCCCTAAAAACTCGAGTGAAATTTAATTGGTAGTAGATAAAATTGAGTTATAAGTATTTTAAACTTTTTTTTTCCATCAAATGTAGGACTATTTGTTTTGGGGTATTACAATCTTCCCTTTTATAATGCGACGTCCTCATTGTACGTCACAAGCTAGCAAGAATCTACCATGAGCTAGGTCGTTAGTGCTGTAAGGGTGGTTCCACGTTATAGCGGGATTCTATCACTATCCTATGAGTAGCCCTTTCCTTCTGTCCACCAACTTCGACATATTCGAATCGGCTTTGATACCATTTATAATACTCTAAGTCCATCTACTAGTCCAATTAACCTGTTAGTGGGTCGAGACCATACAGCCCTAAAAGCTCGAGTGCAAGTTTATTAATAGCAGAAGAACTTGAGTTATAAGCACTTTAACTTTTCTTTTTCATTCAATGTAAGACTTTTTTTGGGTATTGCAATCTTTTCCCTTATAATGTGATGTTCTCATCGTACGCCACAAGCTCGCAAGAATCTACCCTAAGTTGAGTCGTTGATATTGCAAGGGTGGCTCCATGCTATGATGAAATTCTACCACTATTTCATGGGTAGCGATTTCAGATTAATTGGATTAGCAGATGGGCTTGAGGTATTATAATTATAGAGGACACACACTTTGAGCAAGATATTGAAAATCTATGTTGAGAATATAAGAAGTTTGAAATCATACAAGGGCTAAGAAAATGTATGGTAAATGGCATCCTAAGCATCTAGTTGCTACAATGTTTGTGTAGTTTTAACAACATGATGAAGAAGCCAGCTAGTGCTGTTAGCAAAGTCACTGGGGGTTGATACCAATATCAATAACTTGGGTTCATGTCCAGCCCTCACTGGTTTTTGGCCAGGTTTACTCACTTCCTAGTTCTCACAAAAAAAAAGGAAAAAAAAGGGGAAAAAAGTAGCATGATCTAGCACCGCTTACTCTTATAATAAAGATGGATGTTAAATGAATATTTACTTGGATAGAGATGCATCATTTTTAAAGGTGCATAGTGGACCAATGATTGGAAAGGAAGGTGAAAGGTACTACTAGGACAAAGTAGTAAGTGTTTGGATAAACTTAGCTGAAATCATTATTATAACCATCATCCATGGATGTCATGGATGAAAGCAATCAACAAGAACAAGGCAATGTAGCACAATATACATCAATTACTAGTTTTGTTCCTTTTCGTTTTTAAAAATGTTTCTTGTAATATTTGTTGTCTGAACTATTCTTGCATTGAAAACATTATATTATCCTTCCATTTTTTACGACATGTTAACATTGGCTCTTGCAGTACTCCAAGGACCCAGATAATGCTTTGAGCATTGTGCTATCTACCATTTATGCCACTGGCTGGGTTGGGATAGCATTTTCAAAGGATGGAATGATGGTTGGCTCCAGTGCAATTGTGGGTTGGATGGGCAAGACTGGCATACCTCATATCGGACGATACTATCTAGGTGGAAAGTCTAGATCAGAAGTCAAATTACACCAGGGACAGTTGCTTACTACTGCTGTTCCGCCTAAAGTTGTTGTTGAGCAGGCCAAAATCTACATAGCATTTCAATTGAAACTTTCAGCTCCTATTACTCGACAAAACCTTCTGTTTGCTCTTGGGGCTAAAATTCCAGTCAATAAGCACCTAACAAAACATGAGGATAAGACATCTATTACCTTTGACTTCTCAGCAGGTTTTGTTCCTCTTGCCATTGACCCAGAATTTTCTTGGCTGTAAGGCTATTAATTTCATGGTTTATCTATGAAATTGTATTCATTGTTTTGTCAACATGCAATATGTTCTTTTGCATATCTAAATAATAAGAATGCGGATAGTGATTTCTAAATTTCGATGCCTTGTGCAAATTTCCCAAAGTATTTATAAGAATATTAAAATCCTTTTATTTTTAAAGTGGTAGTAAAGAGAATTAAATTTTCCAAAAAAAAACTTAATTCTCATCCCTGCATATTCTCCTAGATGTATACCAGAATTGCCTTCACTTTTAGTTTCTCTGATTCTTGTTATTTCTACCATAGAATTATTACCACTACTCTCCTTTAGCTGTCTATCTGCCACCTATGCAAAGCACATGATGTTTATTGCTTTTTAAACAGGGCACCTATGTCCTGTAACTGCTATTAAATTTGTGGAATGTTATACTACAATTGCTATACATGCATATGATTTTGTGTTTTACTGTTTTAGTTCATCCTATTTCCCTGAATTTTATACCCAAAATTTTCATCTAGAACAGAAGAACCTCTTACTGAACCTATTTTTAGTTCACCCATTATCTTCTAAAATTAAAGTCTCTTAGAAAATTCAAGCAGCCCTATTTCAGTCTATTGCTCAAGGAAAACCTAGCCCTTGCTCAATTATAATAGTAACTAGCTCCAAAAGTCTCAGATTCTAATCTTCACCAGTGGACCTCTTCCAGCAACAATTTCAAGGCATCCAATCACGTATACGTTGAGGTTAAAAACAAACCAGCATATCCAACTCTCTTGCTTGCATCACCTATTGCTAGATTGCATTTGCCATTAACCTGACGTGAAGAACATTTCTTTTAAGTCCTTGTTGCTCTATAAAATGTACCTCTGTTTTACAATATATAGATGCCATTGCATAGAGGAATTAATCCCAACTTAGCTTACAATAGATGGCGTTTCTATGTTGGACATATTCGAACCATTTCTAGATCTTTAAAACTTTCTTCAATGCACTTTTCAACTAATTCTTTTTAGTATAGAATTTACACTTGGCTTTGTTTCCAGGTACTTCATCTATTTCCTCTTCCTACCCATCCAAACTAAAAACGACCCATGGAGCGCTAGCTATATTTGGGTGGGGTGTGCTCCTACCAATAGGAGCCATTGTTGCAAGATATGGCAAGCAGTGGGATCCACTGTGGTATTACCTTCATGTGGTCATTCAATTTGTTGGATTTATTTTTGGTCTTGCGGCTGTGGTGGCTGGAATTGCACTATATGACAAACTGCATGCAAATGTTATTGCACACAGGGGCCTTGGCATTTTTGTCCTTGTGCTAGGCATTCTTCAGGTCTGTGAGCTGATCTTTTCCTTGTCTAAAAATATTTCTGAGTATGTTTTGATGTTTTTATTTTACTGTTATGGGATAGAAGTCATGGTCTCAAATGGCCTCTCCCATGTGGTAACATTAATTCTATGTCTGCATCAGATCATCATAAATGTGCTTTGTCTAAGGAATGAGATCTTCCAAATTCCTATGATAGATTGGCTCCACGTAGTGCACAAGAATATAATGTGACCTATGGTGCTGAATTGAACGCTAAGAAGCAATTTGGTTTGGTCAAAAGAATGTCAAACATGGTTATTCAAGGTTATGTTGTTCATAAGAGTAACAGAGATTATAATCATTTAAGCGAATATGAAAGTGCATCCTCTAAGTCAATAAATTCTATGTTTTAGATAAATTTGATTTGACTCAAAACTTTTCTATTTTTTAATTTGTTCATATATTATATTGATTATGCAGATTATAAGCCTATATGAATCTGTTGTGGCCAAATTTAGTGTGCAAGATATATCTCCTTTTTGATCTTTCTAGCTCATGAATAACTAGTTTATGTTCCACTAAATGATTTTGCCCCCCCCCTCCATTCTTCCCAAAACAAAATTCAATAATCAAGTCAGATATTTCTTAGATAGTATTTGATAGAGTTGTTAGTCTGATGCTAGACCGCATTGAACATAAGATATGAAATGCAACATTGTTCCCAGTAGTAGCATTTTCTGAGCTGCTAGAAGATTAGCTTGCATTCAATTTGATAGTAGTAAAAGGGTATCATTCAGACTATTCTTGACTTGAAAAACAAACATGGAGGAATACTCCAGTGTCAAACTTGCAGGCATTAAAGAGGAAAGCATATGAAAGATCTGTATGAAGATCATCAAGGATATGTTAGACAGAACAGTAACATGCTTTAGGAACATTCATGGTGAGATGACTTAAGAGTCACAATAGGTCCATAAGTTTTTATCTCTTCAGCTTGTAATAAAAAAATGAACTGCTTGCTGATATTTAGGACGAGCCGTTAAGGTGCTGCCATATGTAATACACGTACTGAAAAGAGATTGGAACACAAAATGGGCATCATAGAGAAAATTATCGAAAGGTGTGTATAGAGATCATCTTAACTGAAAGAGTGTATGGATTCAGTCTTTACTGGGAAAAGAATTGGAGGAGACCCCAAATAACGGTGGGCAGGAAATACCGCATCCTTTTATTTTCAGTTGTTATGTAGAAGAATGGGAAGATAGGCAATGACACTGCTGAACGAACTAAAGAAAGTTTGCTGATGCTAAGAGGAGCCCTCTGGGCCTCACGTCCCCTTTAAATGAACAATTTTTAATAGGAAATGCCAGGGCCAAAAATACTATGGTGGATCATTATGTTCGGCAATAAAGTGAGTCTAGATTTTTGGTAAAACCTTTTAATCTGCCAAGGTTAAGTAGGGAACTAGAAAAACAAGAGTACATACAATTATAGGAATATTATCTTTAACATAAATTTTCAGAAAAATGAAGGAAGGGGAACCCATTAAGTACTGAAAATGGCCAACTATTACTTTAAAATATAGGGGAGAAGTAGAAAAGATGGTATTTGGAACAAGTAATATCAAAGAAGAGTAAGAGTAGGACATGTTATCATATAGCACTGGAGAATATAAACACGTACAACAAGGAACAAGAGGGCCATAGTCAGGAAAAGGTATCCTGTTTGAGTCAAAAAGCTCATAAATGGAGAGAGGAAGACAGAGGATCTCTCTCTCGCTTTCTTTTTTGTTTTTGTGGGTAATAACACACAAGATATCGTAGTAGAGCTCTGTTGCAAATAATATAATAAAACCTGCATTGGAAAGCCAGAGCTGTGAGAATGATTGGGTAGAAGGATCTACAAAGGAAACTTTGCACAGCCAGGTTCAGCCTTTTTATAATGGTTATAGTTAAGGTTATTATAAAACAAAGGGTCAAAAGAAATCAAAATAAAAAAAAGGAGCAAAAATTATGTTGTCTTTTACTTATAGTTCTAATAGATTCTTTGTATATCATGAAATATCTAGTTTTTCTGTATTGAATTATGCTGGACTCGTTCCTTTTGATTTAAGTTCAACTTCTGGCTTTCACGAATGAAAAATTTAGAAACATCCATTTGTATCTGAAGGTAACTTCTATGTTGATCTATCTCAACACTCAAGAGTACAAACTGACATTTTTCAATACATGGCATTATTTGTCACTACCTATAAACAGCTTGATTATGGTACAACATATATACATACATACCTACATATGTACACACATTTATACACACAGTTATACACAGACAAACATATATACATACATACGTACGTATGTACGTACATGTACACACATTTATACACATTTAAATACACAGACATACATGCATACATAAATATGTATCCACACAAACGCACGTATCTGCACTGGACTGAGAAGCTCAGAGGCCATGAATTACCATTCCAGCATCTTTGACCAGGCATGGTTGTAAACATTCACATAGCTCTCTGTCTCAAAGCTATTAAATTGTTTAAAGCAAGGTTTCAGGTTTTCACAATTATTCATTTATCATCAATCTTTATTTTGATCTAGAATTTGTGACCTCTACTCATGCGACGTAGGCATCTTGTTTTGCGCACATCTGAAATGAGGATGCATGCAATTGATATCCTAGGACATAACTCCTCATCTGCAGATATTAATTTCCATTTTTCTTGTCTTTTTGAGAACCACGGTGGGAGTGCCACCTTCCTGATTCAAAATCAGGACCACTTCAAAGGAGAACGGTGACAACTAGCTGAGATAATTTCCTGCAAATAATGACGCTCATCGATTGTGTGCATCTGGCTGTTATTCCATCTGAAATATAACAAAAGCTGGTTTTTCTGCAAATAATGTTGACCATAAACAGTCAATATACATTCTGTTATACTTCCATTCATGTTTGTTCTGAATTTTTTTATTGCAATTCCCACCATACAGGTGGTTGCATTTTTTTTGCGGCCTGATAAGGATTCCAAAATCCGCAAGTACTGGCAATGGTACCACCACTGGGCTGGAAGGCTTCTGCTTTTCTTTGCAGCAGTTAACATTGTTCTTGGGATTAAAGTTGGATATGCAGGGAATTCTTGGAAAATTGGTTATGGTTTCGATCTTGCTGTCCTGCTGATTGCATCTATTATTCTCGAAGTCCTGTTGTGGACAAAATGGTCCAAGAGAACTGTGGCTTATCCGACATACTAGATGCAAGTTAGTGAGTTAATGGTTTTGTAAGCATTAATGTTTAAGGTATGGTTCTTACTAGGTGGGATGTTGATAAGTTTTATTTGTTACATATCTTTAAAAAACCATTTTGAGACAAGT